>CM059186.1:113344480-113523462 GCA_030323885.1 Branchipolynoe longqiensis | reverse complement strand
CCTTCACCACCTGCACCATCAACCACCAATCAGCACTTACACCGCTCTAATCACCACCACCACCAATCACCTATAGCACGTTATCACCCCCTCTACACCACCACCAATAGCACGTATCACCCCCTCTACACCACCACCATAGCAACTTACCATCCCCTACAACCACCACCACCACCAATAGTCACTTTCCACCCCCTAGAACCAACACCATCACCAATAGCACTTACTAACCCCCATCACAAACCCCACCATCCCCACCAATAGCACTTACCACCGCCTACACCACCACCACCACCACCACCACCACCAATAGCACTTTACCACCCCTTACACGACCACCACCACCACCAATAGCACTTACCAACACCTACACCACCACCACCACCACCAATAGCACTTACCACCCCCTACACCACCACCACCATCACCACCAATAGCACTTACCACCCCCTACACCACTACCACCACCAATAGCACTTACCACCCCATACACCACCACCATCCCCACCAATAGCCACTTACCACCCCCTACACCACCACCACCACCAACACCAACACAACACCAACACCATCACCACCAATTGCACTTACCACCCACTACACCAACACCACCAGCACCACCAATAGCACTTACCACCCACTACACCAACACCACCACCCCACCAATAGCACTTACCACCCCCTACACCACCACCACCACCACCACCAATAGCACTTAACACCCCCTACACCACACCACCACCACCACCACCACCACCAATAGCACTGTACCACCCACTACACCAACACCACCATCACCACATACTACTTACCACCCCCTACACAACACCGCATCCCCCCACTCTGCGTGTGTTGTGGTCCACGGGACGAGCTGCTCATCTTATCCTAGCTGTAGGTACCTCACAAAGCCTCAAGTACCTCTCCCCTCCTTCACCTCTCACCCGTAACCCCCAAAACTGTAAACTAGGTTGATGTGAATATATCAATGACCAATGCATGTGTGTAAAAAACAAAGTGTACCCTCACTGCGTTCCTGTAGACCCACATGGAGTGAGTCAACTAGACGGCCAGGTGGACCTCCCGGTTTGTGTGCTCAATAGACTACATCACGGTTCCAGCGGCGCGGTGCATTTTTTTGTGGGATGCGTCAGAGCAAAACAAAGCACGAGAAGCACATGGCACATGCTAATACACTGGGCTGCCAGCTATGAAATGTGCTAGTTTCAGCTCATCTCAGCTCTTGTTAGAAACATAGAATACCAACTAAAAAAAATATATATAATAAAGTAAGATATTAATCTTTTATCCAGCATTGCATTTACATCAATATAATCAGCACATCTTATGCCATGTGCACTTAGATTTAGACAATGCTAGGCACTCAGACTAGTGTTAGAGCCATTAGCCAGAGTCAGTTTTATTTATTTTATTCATGTTTTTATATATATTCTATGGTTAATGACATATGTAGAAATAGAAAAATGAGTAGCAGATATTGGTTATATATTTCTTTGAAACAAGTTTTTGTTGACACATTTGACATTTTAATATTTAGAACAAGAATTACTTCTGACTAATCAATGTGATGTAAACATCAGCCTGTTAAAGTGACTGAAATTGTATGTTTCTTAGCTCAAAAATGCTTAATTATGGAGAGTTGTATCTTAAACATATTCATTATATTATTATATTGGCATCCTTCCGTCCATGTTTGTGCCAAATTGTTATGTATTTCTATTTATTTTGAATAATAAATGCCAGTTTTGCCCTACACGTATCGGCACAAACTCAATGGCCGTTCCCTTTTGCTTTGCTCCCGGCCCCATTTTCAGCGCTATGCGTAGTCAGAACCTGTGATGTAGTCTATAAACTAAGGTGTGCTTCATCACCTGGCCCGCCCATGGCCCTTCTCGCATCTCTCGTACACCCATGCCTCGCCAGTACTCACCTGATCCCGGTCAGGATCAAATAAAAGTTGCCGTTTTATCCACATCATGCATCCTCTCGAGGTGTGCAGTGTGCCGTGTGTGTTTGTTCATGGGGGGGGGGGGGGGTGCATGAATTCAAATACACACTTTCTGGTTTCTCACCGTATGTCATATGGCAAGAGGTGTGGGGGGGGGGGGGGGGGAATTAAAAACACCTCAGACTAATAGTATCGGACGTGTGGGGGATAGCATCCAGTGTTTTGTGTACGGGTTTGAGTTAGTGGGAGCAGCAGGACGTTTAACCTAAGCCCCGTTCATACACACACCTGAAGTCGCCTCAACTAGTTTACCTCATCTAAGTCACCTCAAAACGTGTGTGTGAACGTGCAGTTGAGGTTTATTAGGGCTGATTCGACTCAACTAGTTTGCCTCAAGGTAAACCGCTTCGCTGGGTGGATTAGATGAGGCGAACTAGTTGAGGGTGACTTAAAGTTGCATGGTCCGATGAAATATAATTTGGTCAAATATTAAAACAACTACTTACATTTTATCCTATGCATCCAACTTAGATACTGGTGTATTAGCTAATGATTTGGGACAGCATATACAGAATAACCAGTGAATTTATAACCTCACCCCTTTGAACACTCAGTTTGAAACAACCATTATGCAGGGAGGCCATTAACCAATTAGGCCAATCTTGTGACCTCATTAGCCCACCCCCAACCAGTAGGCCTACTGTTGCATGGGTCATAGAGGGGAAGGGGAAATGAGGTGGATGTTGCCCCTCCCCTCCATGTTGGATATTCAATGGGTAATTTAAATTTTGATATTACTATTGGCCGATCAATATATATATATCAGCCTCGTAGCCCGCCACGTCCAACAATGAACCCGAATGAGCGCCCCTGATCATTCCACACATTAAAATAATTCTTTTTTTTTACATTCTTTGATTACAATTTCACAGGGGCTGATGGTGTTGACCTTTTGCCATCGGGATGATTGTCATATACTAATGTGTATGTGATATTTGATATCCAATGCTGCTTTGGTCAATTCTATAGACAAATTAATCAAATTGTGTAATTTCAAATAATTTTTTTAACATTCGTTGATTAAAATTGCAGTTTGAGGTTTTCAAATTTCTGCCATTGGGACGATGTCAATGATATACCGATATATATATGATGTTGGATATTTAATGCTACTTGGTCAATTTCAAATCAAATTAACCTTTCTACAAAATAATTTTTTTTTTTTTAAAACCATAGTGCCATGAGGCTATGGCACCAATCCGTTCCCAGAATGTTCCAACCCCAAACAGAAATACCTACCTACAGCCCTGTCAGGTTCCAGGATTACTAGGCCATCTCACATCACGTGGTCACCGCGAGATGACCAACTAGGTCATAGCCACAGGAGTTTTGACAAGGTTGTCGAAAATTATTTTGGATTCTTTCAGCTCAAATTGCTTCAAAACGAGTCATTTTGGATCACTTTGATATATTTATCTAAAAAATAAGACAAACAATTCAAACGCCATCGGACCATGCAACTTTAAGGTGCGCGTGTGAAAGGGGCTCTAGAATCGAAGTTAAACTGGCTTCCTTCGTGATGGTGGTATTCAGGGTGGGGGTTTTATGGTAAACACGTGAGGCCCCCTGAACAGCGCTACACAGTGGCCGCTCCTCGGAGTGGAAGGAAAGGGGGGCGGGGCGGCCTGCGGGGGGGGGGGGGGGGGGTTACTCGCCCCTTCGCCATCTGCTCACTGTCAGAGGCCCGCCGCTGAAGCGCGTTACTAGTTTTTGGTATTAACAAAAGTAGGAGTAAAACCAGTGGATTGAAACCCTGCAGGGTGTGTAAAATGTGTCACAGTCGAGTGGAAAAGTAAACAGCTGCCCAAACCAGAACGAGGCATTATTGACCGGCGGTGCTTGTACTATGATACATAATACTACATATGTACTATGCTACACATAATGTATATTATGAGTTCTCTGTCTGACACTAGAGGGTGAAGTGTTGGTGAAAACTGATCAGTGCAGACACGAGCCCCACCACCCTACCCTCGCACAGGGACCTGTTACCAAAATAACTCACAGCTCGGATTCGCTTAAATTTGTTTGTTGCGAAACACATCCCTTCCCACCTCTGGCAAAATTGTGAAAAAAAGAATTATTTAAAAACAATGTATTAGCCCTCGGCTTATTTCACATAATATATTTGCTATTGTCTTATTCGGTACTTGCTTTATATCTTGGATGATGAATAATTGTTAAGACACACCGGAGTGTTAGTCTGCTCAGGTGTGTTTCGGCGCAGGAAAGGGGCGGAAGTGTGGGTGGGTGGTTGGGTCTTCTGGGTCAGGAGGCTGTTTCTCGGGGCTCCACCCGACTTGCAATAAACTGTTACCGGTATGTCAAGTGCATAAGCCATGTCACCTGGGCTGGAAACCCAAGTATCCAGGTGGGGTGGTGGACCCGAGTACATGTACAGTCATAAATGTCAAGGTCAGCTCCCGGTTCAAGATTTTTTAGAAGGAATGTTGCGTTAAGTGAATATCCACTTTGGGGTATATTTGACATTCAGAGTTAGTCTTTTGATGAGAGAGGACCTGTAGAGAGGATGCACTCTTGTTACGTGTATATATATGACCTGTGTTGGCCAGTAAACATTGACAGAGTTGTTTCTATGAGTGGTGGTGCTGGCTGTGGTGGTAATTATCTGAATTTAGTGGTGGGACGATTTGCTCAGATTGGACGCCTCATACTCATAGGCAGTGGATTGCTCAAGTTCGAGGAATTCGCAGCGTTTACTGACTCCGTGGGTTATAGGAGTTCACGCAGAGTTTTACTGGTATGCTGCTCCGCACGCGGGGGTTTGTGAGAGTTGGGTGAGTTTACTGCTAGTTTGTGAGCTGCTCCACACATGGGATTGTGAAAGTTGTGTGAGTTTACTGCTGGTTTATGAGCTGCTCCACACACGGGGTTGTGAGAGTTGGGTGAGTTTACTGCTAGTTTGTGAGCTGCTCCACACATGGGGGTTGTGAGAGTTGGGTGAGTTTACTGCTCGTTTGTGAGCTGCTCCACACACGGGGTTGTGAGAGTTGGGTGAGTTTACTGCTGGTTTGTGAGCTGCTCCACACATGGGATTGTGAAAGTTGTGTGAGTTTACTGCTGGTTTATGAGCTGCTCCACACAGGGGGTTGTGAGAGTTGGGTGAGTTTACTGCTGGTTTGTGAGCTGCTCCACACACGGGGTTGTGAGAGTTGGGTGAGTTTACTTCTGGTTTGTGAGCTGCTCCACACATGGAGTTTTGAGAGTTGGGTGAGTTTACTGCTGGTTTGTGAGCTGCTCCACACACAGGGTTGTGAGAGTTGGGTGAGTTTACTGCTGGTTTGTGAGCTGCTCCACACACGCGGTTGTGAGAATTGGGTGACTTTACTGCTGGTTTGTGAGCTGCTCCACACATGGGATTGTGAAAGTTGTGTGAGTTTACTGCTGGTTTATGAGCTGCTCCACACACGGGGTTGTGAGAGTTGGGTGAGTTTACTGCTGGTTTGTGAGCTGCTCCACACACGGGGTTGTGAGAGTTGGGTGAGTTTACTTCTGGTTTGTGAGCTGCTCCACACATGGAGTTGTGAGAGTTGGGTGAGTTTACTGCTGGTTTGTGAGCTGCTCGCACATGGGATTGTGAGAATTGGGTGAGTTTACTGCTGGTTTGTGAGCTGCTCCACACACAGGGTTGTGAGAGTTGGGTGAGTTTACTGCTAGTTTGTGAGCTGCTCCACACATGGGGGTTGTGAGAGTTGGGTGAGTTTACTGCTGGTTTGTGAGCTGCTCCACACACGGGGTTGTGAGAGTTGGGTGAGTTTACTGCTGGTTTGTGAGCTGCTCCACACATGGGATTGTGAAAGTTGTGTGAGTTTACTGCTGGTTTATGAGCTGCTCCACACACGGGGTTGTGAGAGTTGGGTGAGGTTACTGCTGGTTTGTGAGCTGCTCCACACACGGGGTTGTGAGAGTTGGGTGAGTTTACTTCTGGTTTGTGAGCTGCTCCACACATGGAGTTGTGAGAGTTGGGTGAGTTTACTGCTGGTTTGTGAGCTGCTCCACACACAGGGTTTGTGAGAGTTGTGTGAGTTTACTGCTGGTTTGTGAGCTGCTCCACACACAGGGTTGTGAGAATTGGGTGAGTTTACTGCTGGTTTGTGAGCTGCTCCACACACAGGGTTGTGAGAATTGGGTGAGTTTACTGCTGGTTAGTGAGCTGCTCCACACACAGGGTTGTGAGAGTTGGGTGAGTTTACTGCTGGTTTGTGAGCTGCTCCGCACATGGGATTGTGAGAATTGGGTGAGTTTACTGCTGGTTTGTGAGCTGCTCCACACACAGGGTTGTGAGAGTTGGGTGAGTTTACTGCTGGTTTGTGAGCTGCTCCGCACATGGGATTGTGAGAATTGGGTGAGTTTACTGCTGGTTTGTGAGCTGCTCCACACAGGGTTGTGAGAATTGGGTGAGTTTACTGCTGGTTTGTGAGCTGCTCCACACACAGGGTTGTGAGAATTGGGTGAGTTTACTGCTGGTTTGTGAGCTGCTCCGCACATGGGATTGTGAGAGTTGTGTGAGTTTACTGCTGGTTTATGAGCTGCTCCACACATGGGGTTGTGAGAGTTGGGTGAGTTTACTGCTGGTTTGTGAGCTGCTCCACACACAGGGTTGTGAGAATTGGGTGAGTTTACTGCTGGTTTGTGAGCTGCTCCGCACATGGGATTGTGAGAGTTGTGTGAGTTTACTGCTGGTTTATGAGCTGCTCCACACACGGGGTTGTGAGAGTTGGGTGAGTTTACTGCTGGTTTGTGAGCTGCTCCACACACAGGGTTGTGAGAGTTGGGTGAGTTTACTGCTGGTTTGTGAGCTGCTCCGCACATGGGATTGTGAAAGTTGGGTGAGTTTACTGCTGGTTTATGAGCTGCTCCACACATGGGGTTGTGAGAGTTGGGTGAGTTTACTGCTGGTTTGTGAGCTGCTCCACACACAGGGTTGTGAGAATTGGGTGAGTTTACTGCTGGTTTGTGAGCTGCTCCGCACATGGGATTGTGAGAGTTGTGTGAGTTTACTGCTCGTTTGTGAGCTGCTCCACACATGGGATTGTGAAAGTTGTGTGAGTTTACTGCTGGTTTGTGAGCTGCTCCACACACAGGATTGTGAGAGTTGGGTGAGTAATATGAGCTTTTGAGATTTGTGAAGCCTTCCCCCCCCCCCCATCTCTTCCCCGCTCTTCTTACTATTTTACCATGCTTATATCCATTATATATTTCCATTTTCACACCCACTCATTACTACAGTAACCAGTATTGCCTGCACACTTTCCTACACCACACCCTCCACCCTTCACCCACCCTCAATCTATTGTACATTTACATAATTATTATCCCAATTAAAGTCAATGAATGGCATAATTAAAGTAACAAGTAACAATGAAATCATCAAATTTGTTTAACCAAAGTACTTCAAATATATAAATATTTGATTCCACAGATCCAACTTCGTTGCTGCATAAAAATAAATACCACGTCAATTTAATGGAACCTGTAGAAGCCTCTGGTATAAGAATTTTGACGTGCACACCAAAGTTAATTGTGCATTTCTTTACTTAAGATATCTCCGGATTAGTCATCTATAATAAAAGTTACGTCAAACTATAAGGTAGATTCTAACGATCAACCTAATATATTCATCTTTAAAAATTGGCAGAAAGTGAAAACTATTGAACTATGCAACTTTAAGGTTAATTACTTCCCGGTGTATTAAAATAGAGAGAGATAGGGAGAAAAAGAGGTCCATGAAAACAGCTTGAGCTGAATGATCTTTACACTGGAACTCTGCCATGTAGGTATTGTTACTGATCAATGCTACACGTGTCCCGTTGCATTTTTTCTAAGATTAATCCGTGGTCCCCTTGAAGATGGGTACTGCTTGACTTTAAAGCTGCATAATCCGATCAAAGCACTACATTTGTTAAACCACGTCCTTACCTAGAACTGATACTACATATTCAACTTACACCACTAGTGTACTTATTGAACATTTATTGCAGTTTGGTTATCATGTGGTATATTTGAAAACAAGTCAACAAAGCCAATGATGTCCACCATTCCAGTGTGCACACGAAAATAGTTGTTGCAGGTTTTAACTGCAATGATGTCAAATAAAAGTAACTTCAAACTATGGTAATGAAGATTTTAAAAGAATTGTTGTCTTTTGTCAATGTCGTGCACTGGTGTTCCAGCAATGTGTCAATACAGTTATTTACAATATATTATGTAGTCTGATGTTGCTTCAGCAGTTAGTCCAAGTCAGCTGGAATGATATTCATTTTACGATTCACATGTGGTATGGTTTGAAAATTCACTTAGGATTATAATGTTCAACCTAACATATTTCTCTAAAAGAAATATAGCAGAAAGTAGAACCATCGGATTGTACTTTAAGCATCTGACATGACCTTGATGGAGTTGCATTAGTTCTGTCTGTGTGGCTAATCCTTACCAACTGTTCGGTAAGAACGCCCTCTTCCCTCCGCTCCCCCCCCCCCCCCCCCCAACACACACACACTTCCCAACCTGTTCTTCTTGCCACCCGGGAGCAGCGATAATCTGCAGGCAGGTGAACAATGCATAAATACCAGGTGGCCATTTCATTAACTCAACACTAATCACCACCACCTAGTTCTCTCCCAAATCTACCATGTTATGTTACCTTATCCAATCATTCTTCCACTTGTGTGTGTATATATTTGATTTATAACGCATTATGCGAGAAAAAAAGACGCAGCGGGAAATATATCTACTCTCTAAATTAGTTTAATACTCTAGTACTGACTGGTGGAGTGGTCCCTGCCCACACCCCACACCCCAGCATGCGGTTGTAACCGGTACCACCCTTCAGTCACACAGGAGGGACATATATTATATTTTACCTCGGTATGCCGCCTCTGGCTAGCCGTAGGCTAGGGAGAAGGAAGCACATCCGGGTCCAGCAATTAGCATAAGTAACTCACAACGGGAGGACGTTTGTGAGTTGCTCCACAGGATTTATCTACTACTACTGCTTTTATCCAAAAGTAAGTACTGTTTTCTTCGATAACTTTGTTTATCATGCTCTATAGCATCTTTTTATGAAAGTTCAGAACTTTCTTCAGTCCTGTTTGGACTTTGTACGTTTTTTAACTTACGGATAGAACATTGCGTGCCGCTGGCACAAACGAAACCGATACTGAGTTCTATCGACACCTGTTTTTCAGACAGGGAGAAATGGCAACCCGAGTTGCTCATTTCCTAAGAAAAGTCTCCCGGATCCTAATAGAGGATGATGTTGGGGATGCTTCTGGGTGTTTTTTTATAAACACCCCTGACCGGTTTAAGGCGAACCTCCGAGTTTCGTAATATTTTCTCCAACTTGTTGGCGCTGTAGCCACAGGTGGGAGAAGTGTACGGAACAGAGAGAGGGGCCGATCTCACGATCGATGCCCTCCGTTTGGTTGGTTTCGTTACCACACACCTACGGCAAATTTAGCTTCACGCCTGTACTGACACGTTGCAACACACGTTCTCTGTACCATGTTCCTCAACCCAGTTTACTGGCTTACACTTGTGTAGTTGAGATGATTCCGGGTTAGTAACGCTTTGGTTTCGTTACAGTTCCCGATGGCCACTCGCCGGAATAAGCCGCCCGCTGCAGCGGTGGGTGTCCCCCCGACGGATTACGATTCGTCTCCACCGGCTACGGCTCCGCCGTCCCCACATCCTGGGGCTCATGCCTCGGATCAAGACAGTGATCACGCCCCTCAACCAGTGGGGTGGGAGGCGAAAATGGCGGAGATGATGGAGGAGAAGATGCGCCTTTTCCAGGCGCAGACCTTTCCAGATCCTTCCCAAATCCCTGATGAGGATTGGGAAGACTTTTCTGAGGACGAAGAGGACACGCTTTCGGCACCTGAGGTTCCGAAACCGAAAGCGCGGGGCAAGAAACGCCGCCCAGTGAGCAGTTCTGGTGACGAGTTCACAAAGAAAGCGAACTCTAAGCGCTCCAAAAAGTCCAAAAAGAAGAAGAAGAAGAAGAAGAAGGACTCCTCTTCAGACTCGTCGTCCGACTCTTCTTCCACCGAGTCGGATTCCGACACGGAACGAGCGGGTGTCTACGCCAAAATAGGCGTTAAAGCTGGCAAGAAGATTGTCAAAAAGAAAGCTCAGAAAGTGCGCACCACTACCATGATGCGCAAAACGGTGAATAGCCATTTCACTACGTTTAAACCGATCGAAGTCATCAACAAGTTGACTGAGCAGATTTCAGGAGTTAAGGGCATTCCTGCTTCGGTTTTCAAAGAGATGGATTCCGGCATTCATCTTTCCGACGAACGCCGTCGTTATGAAACTTCCCTCTGCCTGATCCATAAGGCAGTTTTGGGTGCCTTGACGTCTGTTATCCCTGTGGCTAACAGGATGCAGACAGAGAACAAGTTCTCGTCTTTGGCGCGGGTTATGGACCGGGGCATAGCTTTGTTAGCAGCCGCTAGTAACTACATGACCCATCGGAGATTTGAAAACGTTTTCAAATCGGTCACCACAGATGCCGGAAAAGAGGTTGCCCGCTCGAACAAGGTAACGGACCATGATGGTAAGGAATACACCGTGTATTCCGGACCTACCCCTATCAAGAGCAAACCGCTAGATAAATCCAAGATGTTTGGGGGTCAGCTAGCTTACCTGTACAAACAGGTAGAGGTCGACTACAAGAGTGCTAAAAACACTGAAGCAAAGAGTCGTCGCTTCCAAAACCCAGCAGGGTTCAGAAAGTCTAGGACGGATTTTCGATTCCGCAGAGGAGGAAGGCCGTTCAGGGGCGGACCGTCCTTCCAGTTCAACCAGCGAGGAAGGGGCCGAGGCGACAGGCCGGCCTCAAACTGGAACGACAACCGCGGCTACAAGAGGGATTTCGTTCCCAAGCCCCAGTTCCCGAAACAAGGGAACAAGTAGAGATTTCCACACAAACAGTGCAGCCTCCTGACCCTACAATGGTCACGGAGGAAACTCAAACTGAAGTAAGCCTTTTTCAAGCAGGGAATGTTTCTAATTGTTTACATCAATGGCAACAGTTAACCACTAATCCAGAGGTCCTGAATATTGTTAAAGGCATTCACATCCCTTTCACACAATTGCCTATACAAAAGAGAGCGCCTTTTCCGTATCAGTTTAATTCACTAGAAAAATCTCAGCTAGATCAGCAGGTTCTACTGTTTGAGTCTAAGGGCATTGTCAACAGAGTTGAACATACTGAAGGGGAATATATTTCCAATATCTTCTCTACTCCTAAACCTGATGGTTCAATCCGAATGATTTTAGATTTAACTCAGTTGAATGAAATCATTGAATACAAACATTTCAAAATGTTTTCTTTAGAAACAGCTCGTGATTTAATTACCCCAGGGTGTTGGCTAGCGAGTGTTGATTTAAGGGATGCGTACTACACCGTTCCTATTCACCAGACAGATCGGAAATACCTACGTTTTCTCTGGAATGGCCAACTTTTTGAATTTACATGTTTACCTAATGGTTTGGCCTGCGCACCGCGTCTGTTTACTAAGTTGTTGAAACCAATTTTTGCACACATGGCAAAATTGGGGCATTGTATGTTTCCATACATAGATGATTCTTTTATTATGGGCCAATCTTTCACGCAATGTGAACTCGCTGTTAAAGATTTATGCAACATTTTCACCAAATTGGGTTTCTTCATACATAACAAGAAATCGGTTTTTTCTCCTACTCAGGAGCTTAAGTGTCTCGGGTTCATTCTGAACACCACGGCTATGACCGTTTCGCTTACACGCCAAAAGAAAGATAAGCTTTACCGCACAGCGATACAGCTGTTAGACACTTCTAGGCCAAAGATTAGACAGGTCGCGGTCCTTATCGGGGTCATGGTTTCGTATAGTCCAGCTATTCTATACGGAGCGGCACACATAAAATCCCTCGAAATTGATAAAAATTTGGCGCTGGCCCGCGCAAAGGGAAACTTTGAAAAGACCATGTTTATTTCGGAGAACGGCCTAGCCGACATTGATTGGTGGCTAAACCACTTTGACCATTCCCCCAATCCCATTAGAATGGGAGAGCCTGACACTACCGTTACCACTGACGCGTCTCTCCAAGGGTGGGGAGCACATCAAAATGATGTAGCAACGGGAGGAAGATGGCTAGAATCGGAACTCCCCGATCATATTAACGTTCTAGAACTAAGGGCCATTTACTTGGGATTAACCAGTCTAGTAAAAATACCCAAAAATAATGTACGTATCCTCACGGATAACACCACAGCTATGGCTTATGTCAGAAATATGGGAGGTACAAAATCGATTAAATGTAATGCAATGGCACTTCTCATTTGGAACTGGGCTCAAACCTTTGATGTCTGGTTAACTGTTAATCACATTCCAGGCACACAAAATTGTCTAGCTGACAAGATGAGTCGCCAGTTCCATGATCACTTAGAGTGGTCACTTAATCCATCCATTTTCAAACACATTTGTCACACATGGGGTTCACCTCAGATCGATTTGTTCGCTTCGCGTAATAACTTTAAAATTCCAAAATATGTTTCGTGGCACCCGGAACCCAATGCTTGGCACATTGATGCCTTCTCCCTAAAGTGGCGACATCATTTCTTTTACATTTTCCCCCCCTTTACTATCATTAGCAAAGTCGCCAGAAAGATTCAAATGGAGGGGACACACGCCATACTCATCGTCCCCGAGTGGCACACGCAACCGTGGCTACCGACGTTACTAGCCACAGCCAAAAGCAGCCTTCGCTTCCCAAGATTCCGAGGAAACCTCAAACATCAGGGACCACTAGAACGCCACGGAAACGTGTCGACAACTCCGTTAGTGGCATTCCTTTTTTAAATAAATATTTAGAACAGTTTGGCTTAGACAAAATTACACAACAGCGTTTGGTTGATGATGCGTGGAGAAAAGGAACGGTGAAAATGTATACTACGTATTTAAAGAAATGGGGTATTTATTGCCTGCTTAAGAAAGTCAAGCCAATGACTCCCACAGTATCCCAGGTAGGACTCTTCCTACGTTACCTAGAGGACGAAGGCCTAGGATATGGCGCTATTAACGCTGCCAGATGTGCTCTGTCGATAATCCTACCGCGGGTTAATGGACAAACAATGGGTAAACACCATGTTATTTGTTGGATCATACGATCAATTTATCAGAGGAATCCGCCTAAACCCAAATATAATAGGTTTTGGGATGTTTCTCTAGTGTTCAACCTCTTCAAGAAATGGCCAGAAAATAAGTTTCTGGACGTTAAACTTTTAGGTTTCAAAGTCGCAGTTTTGCTTCTCCTGGTCACTGGACACAGAGGCCAAACTATAGTTGCCCTGTCGCTGAATGGTCTAGAAATTGACAGTAAAGAGGCCACGTTTGATTTATCAACTTTATTAAAATCAAACCGATTAGGTGACCCCCTTTCTACGATAGGGGTGTCCAGTTTCACTCAGGATCGCAAGTTATGTGTCGTATCTGCGATACGAAATTATATATCCAAGACAAGATTAATAAGAAACTCAAGACAGCTATTGGTCAGCTTTATTAAGCCACACAAGGCCATTTCCAGGGATACCCTCGCCCGATGGACAATGAATGTGTTAAAACTGGCGGGAGTAAATACAGACAGGTACTCATCGCACTCTACACGTGGTGCAATGGTGTCCAAGGCAAGATTGCTAGGCATCTCCGTTAAACGGATCCTAGCTCACGCGGGATGGAAAACCGCTACTTCGTTTGCTAGACATTACCACAAACGACTAGAGAAGCCTCAGCCGATAGCGCACAGGCTACTCACCAACTGAAAGAGAGAGGTAAGAAAAACATTGGTTTTTCCTCTTTTTTGCCATACAAATCGCTTTTCCATTGTTGCATACATAAGACATAATCACTAAAGAATAATAACAAAACAAGAATATCAGGATAAAAATTATTTTACGTAAAGGTCTCCCTAGCCTACGGCTAGCCAGAGGCGGCATACCGAGGTAAAATAGATTAGTTAGACGAATCTTACCTGGGTATAGATGATGGATAACTATTGTTTTACCGAGGTAGAAGCCTCGGTTAGACGTGGGCGAGGGCCCACCCACCACGCCCTGCCACGTCTAGTCAATCACTCAATTTAGCATGAGGTCACTTGACCTTAGGTTGTTTTTTAGAATCATTTTTATCCTGAATTAGTAGGTAAAGATTGCTGGACCCGGATGTGCTTCCTTCTCCCTCGCCCACGTCTAACCGAGGCTTCTACCTCGGTAAAACAATAGTTATCCATCATCTATACCCAGGTAAGATTCGTCTAACTAATCTATATATATATATATATATATATTTTACCTCGGTATATAGCCTCAGGCTAGCCGCAGGCTAGGGAGAGGTAAGCACATCCGGGTCCAGCAATTAGCATAAGCAGCTCACGGCGGGAGGACGTTCGCTGAGCTGCTCCGGCAGGATTTAACTACTACAACACTTTAACCAACTGTAAGTATTGCAAAATCGCGATAAACTTCTTAAGGATGGTTTATAGCATCCAATTATGAAAGCTTAGAACTTTCTCAGGTCCGATTTGGACATGTTTTGGTGTTATAAAAAAACACAAGGTTAGAACACTTATGTACAGAACCGAAACCGATACCGCTTGATATAGCGCAACCTGTATACAGACAGGCAGAGATGTTAACCCGAGTTGCATCTCCTAAGGAAATTCCTCCGAACCCTAAAAGAGGGTTTTGTTGGGGATGATCCTGGGTTTCTTTTATAGACTCCCCAGACCGGTTTTTGAGGCGAGCCTCCGAGTTTCGTAATATTTTCTTCAACTTGCTGGCGCAGAATGCCGCGGGTGGGAGAAGTGTACGAAACAGAGAGAGCGGGCGTGCCAATGGCCGCCCCTCCGTATGGTTGGTTTCACTACCGATAAAACCTACGGCATACCATTAGCTTAACGCCTGTATACAGAACGGTGTAAACACGTTACTCTATACCATACGAATAATACCTCAACCCAGTTCTGGGGCTCACTTTGTGACCATGTTGAGATGATACCGGTATTAAGTAACTTTTTTGTTACAGAAACCGATGGCCACCAAGCGCAACAAAGTTCCGCCGGCAGCGGCAGAAGGCCGCGTGCCCTCAGGGTACGATTCGTCGCCGCCACAGACGTGGCCACCGTCCCCACAGCCAGGAGCTGGTCCTTCGGATAAGGATAGCGGAGACGAGGACCTAGAGGACAAGATCGTCAGACTTATGGAGAAGTACAAACATACGCAACCCGTTACACGGGTTTCCTCTCCTCCTATCCCAGACGACGACTGGGAAGACTTTTCGGATGATGAAACAGAATCAGCATTTGAGGTTCCGAAACTGAAAGTCAAAAGGCACAAAAGACCCGTGAGTAGCTCAGGTGATGAATTCACCAAAGTCAACAAGAAGCGGGTTAAAAAGACCAAGAAAAACAAAAAGAAGAAGAAGAAGGACTCATCATCTGATGATTCAGATGACTCGTCCTCGACGGAGTCTGACTCAGACACCGAAAGAGCGGGTGTCTATGCACGGATAGGGGCAAAAATTAAAAAGAAATGCCCGTTGGCGAAGGCAAAGAGGTTGCGTACCACAACCATGATGAGGGAAACGTTAAAAGGACATTTCCACACATTTAAACCCGCTGAGGTGATCAGTAAGCTGACCGAACAAATCTCGGGAATCAAAGGCGTTCCCGAGTCCATCAGCAAAGAAATGGATGCAGGTATCCATCTCTCGGACGAAAGACGGCGTTACGAGAACGCGTTGTGTACCATCCATAGAGCAGTGCTCGGAGCTCTGACTTCCATAACTCCGGTAGCAAACAGAATGCAAGCCGAGAATAAATTCTCGTCGCTTGCTCGCACCATGGATAAAGGCATTGCGCTGCTTACCGCAGCGTCGAACTTTATGACGTTTCGACGTTTCGAGAACGTCTATAAGTCGGTGACCACAGATGCTGGCAAAGAAGTAGCCAGGTCTAAGAAAGTTACGGACAATGACGGTAAAGAATACACACTTTACCTCCCACCAAAGCCAGTGCTAGGTAAGCCGCTGGACAAAACCAAAATGTTTGGGGGACAGCTAGCGCACCTCTTCAAAGCAGTGGAGGTAGACACTAAAAGCGCTAAGAACACTGACAGGGGTAAAAAGTTCGACAACCCCAGCAAATTCCGACGCCCCCGCTCGGATTTTCGCTTCCGCCGAGGAGGCAGGCCAGGACGAGGAGGTCCATCCTTCGGGTTCAATCCCAGAGGACGAGGCAGAGGAGAACGACAGACCACGGGGTGGAACGACAACCGCGGGTACAAAAGGGAGTTTACACCCAGACCCCAGTTCCCACGGCCAGGAGCCAAGTAGAGTCGACAACACAGACTTCTACCCTCAACATGGTGTCTGAAGAGACACAAACATATGTAAGCAAATTTAAGGCAGGAAATATCCTGAACTGTTTACAAAACTGGTGTAATATTACAACTGATAGCGAAATTTTGGACATTGTTAAAGGGGTTCAAATACCGTTCACAGATATACCAAAACAGAAAAGAGTTCCGTTCCCATATAAATTTAACGCAGAAGAAAAACTACAAATTGATTTTCAGGTTTCTCTTTTTGAGACAAAGAGAATTATTGAACGAGTACAAAACACAGAAGGACAGTTTATTTCTAATGTTTTTTCTAGGCCGAAACCAAATGGCGAAATTCGCATGATTTTGGATTTAACAAAATTAAATGAATCGGTTACATACAAACATTTTAAAATGTTCTCATTAGAAACGGCGAGAGATTTAATTACGCCGGAAGCCTGGCTTGCCAGTGTAGACTTAAGAGATGCGTATTACACAGTCTCCATTTGCAAAGAACACAGAAAATTTCTGAGATTTATTTGGAACGGTACCCTCTTCCAATTTACATGCATGCCTAATGGTCTAGCTTGCGCACCTCGACTGTTTACCAAATTGTTAAAACCTGTTTTTGCAGTCATGGGTAGAATAGGACACACAATGTTCCCATACATAGATGATTCATTTATTATGGCAGAATCCTTTGACAAATGCCAAACAGCAGTTAATGATTTGTGTGCTTTATTAACAGATTTAGGGTTTTACATTCATGACAAGAAATCTGTTTTCGTCCCGAATAGGGAATTAAAATGCTTAGGGTTTCTGATTAACACCAAAGCCATGACCGTATCTCTAACGGAACAGAAACTACAGAAGTTTCATGACACGGCCTCCCAGCTGCTTGACATATCCAGGCCAAAGATTAGACAGGTCGCCGTCCTTATCGGTATAATGGTCTCGTATGCACCGGCTGTTCTTTATGGAGCCGCGCATATCAAGTCTCTAGAAATAGACAAGAATAGAGCGTTAGCACGCAAACAAGGTAACTTCGAAAGACCAATGAACATTTCCCGAGACGGCTGTAAAGACATTTTTTGGTGGATCGAGAATATTAATAACTCCCCCAATCCCATTCGAATGGGTCAACCCAACACGGTAGTTACTACCGATGCTTCATTACAAGGTTGGGGAGCTCATCGAAATGATGTAGCAACAGGGGGTAGATGGTTAGATAACGAAAAATCAGACCATATTAATGTTCTTGAATTAAGAGCGATTTACTTGGGCCTTTTGAGTCTAATTAAAATACCTAAAAAGACGGTTCAACTTCTGACAGATAACACTACAGCTATGGCATATGTCAGGAATATGGGAGGTACAAAGTCAAAAGAATGCAATAACTTGGCACAGAGTATTTGGAACTGGGCGCAACAACATCAAATATGGTTAACCATATCTCATATCCCAGGTTCGCAGAACGTCCTGGCTGACAAAAAGAGCAGAGTCTTTCACGATCACTTAGAATGGAAATTAAACACAAAAATTTTCAACAAAATTTGTCAACAATGGGGTCACCTACGGTAGACTTATTTGCATCAAGAAATAATTTCAAAATTAACAAATATGTGTCATGGCACCCAGAACCATTTGCTTGGCACATAGATGCTTTCTCACTGATTTGGGAAAATGAATTTTATTACATTTTCCCCCCCTTTAATATCATTACCAGAGTGGCACGAAAGATAAAGATGGACCGGTCCCACGCCATTCTGATTGTCCCCGAATGGGACACACAACCGTGGCTAGCGGGAATAGTCTCGACAGCCAGAGACTGCCTAAGATTCCCAAAATCCCAAGGAAATCTAACTCACCAAGGCCCTCTGGAACATCACGGCAACGTAGCAACAACACCATTGCTTGCATTCCTTTTCTGAATAAATACCTAGAACAATTTGGTTTAGACAAAATTACACAAGAACGGTTGGTGTCGCATGCGTGGAGAAAAGGAACAGTTAAAATGTATACCACATATTTGAAAAAATGGGGCGTTTACTGTATTATTCAAAAGGTTAAACCGATGAATCCAACCATTGCCCAAGTGTGCAGATTTTTCAGGATGTTAGAACAAGATGGGCTCGGTTACGGCGCAATTAATGCTGCCAGGTGTGCTCTATCGATCATTCTTCCCAGGTTAGGGGGAGAAACAATGGGTAAACATCACGTAATACACTGGGTACTAAGGGGGATTTATGAACGAAACCCACCTAAACCAAAATACGACCGATTTTGGGATGTGTCACTGGTCTTCAAAATGTTTAAGGATTGGCCACATAATAGATTTCTAGATATAAAACAATTAGGGTTTAAGTTAGCACTTTTATTACTGTTAGTCACAGGTCATCGAGGCCAAACTATAGTGGCACTTTCACTCGATGGACTGGAAATAGATAGAAGGCAAGCCACCTTCGATTTAACAACATTGTTAAAATCTAATCGCATAGGCGACCCTTTGTCATCAATTGATGTAACGCAATTCAAGGACAATCCAAAACTGTGTGTAGTTTCTGCGATTAGAACATATATATCCAAGACACAAGGAGTTAGAAACTCAAGACAATTATTGATAAGCTTTATTAAGCCACACGAGGGCATTTCAAGGGACACACTCGCCCGTTGGACAATTAATGTGCTAAAGATGGCAGGAGTGAATACGGACAAATATGCGTCACACTCAACGAGAGGAGCCATGGTGTCAAAGGCACGCCTCCTAGGAATTTCGGTCAAGCGCATACTAGCGCATGCAGGATGGAAGACCGAACGATCGTTTGCTAGACATTATAACAAGCGTTTGGAGAAGCCCAGTGGTGTCGCACAACGACTGCTACATCATTAAAAGGTCAAAAAGGTGAGAACATAAGCCTGGTCACAAACAGTGATTTTAAGAATGTTCCGTACCACAAAAATAAACAAGAAATAACATAACGATAACAATTAAATATCAGGATAAAATGATATTACGTAAAGTCTCCCTAGCCTGCGGCTAGCCTGAGGCTATATACCGAGGTAAAATAGATTAGTTAGACGAATCTTACCTTGGTATAGATGATGGATAACTATTGTTTTCCCGAGGTATAAGCCTCGGCTAGACGTGGGTGAGGGCCCACCCTCCACACCCTACCACCTCTAGATTGTTGCTTGTACAAAGGAAACATTAGTTTTTAGAATTTTTTATTAGAGATCATTTTATCCTGAATTAGTAGGTAAAGATTGCTGGACCCGGATGTGCTTACCTCTCCCTCACCCACGTCTAGCCGAGGCTTATACCTCGGGAAAACAATAGTTATCCATCATCTATACCAAGGTAAGATTCGTCTAACTAATCTCTATATATCAGGGATGAAAGATCTCCGCGATTTCGCGGATTTCCGGGATTCTTCCTGTAGGCCCCTACTGCAATCCCGCAGCACAATCAACGTATGCTACTAATAAATGCTTCAAACGGCGCAGCACTATCAGCGTATACCAATATATATGAAACCCGACTTCCGTGAATTTTCCGCGATTCCCTGACAATGTTAAACCTATAGAAGAAAATCAGCATTTCCGCTTTTTTTCACGGAGACCACTTTCATCCCTGATATATATATATATATATATAATATATGTATATATATATAATATATATATATATATATATATATATATATATATACGTGATATAGAGTGATTGCATCAGGAAGCTGAGATGGTCTAATGGTTAGGACGCCAGCCCTAGAATAGCTTTGGTTGGTTGGTTATTGGAGTTTTGCGTCCTGGCAATATCTTCTTGCTAGAATAGCAAGAAATCTGGGGTTTGAAGCCTGCTCTAGATGCAATTGTCCTATATTCTGTTTCACCCCGCAACCAAGCAGTGCATAATCTGATACATAATACATGATACACAATACATAATATATAATCTAAGAGGCAGTGCAAACAGAGGGTACAAATGTTTCTCTCCTCGTTCAGAACTGCACATCTCCGAAGAACACTGCGATCTGCACGTGCTTCTCGACCGAGTGTGCGAGCCGCCCGATCCGCTACTGCCCGGCTTGTCACAAGAGCCGCCACAGCTCGGGGCCCGGCGCCGAGCACATCTTCCACGAGACCGTCACCAACGTGTGGTCCTGCCCCGCCGAGCTGCAGGGCTACCTGGTCGAGGCCATAGTCAGGTGAGCCGGCCCCACCCCCGTCTGTGTGACCACTCGGCGCACGGCCAGTGTTGTGAGCATGCACATGCACATGCACATGCACATGCGCAGTCGATTACTGTAGTGTCCAGGGATCAGGATTGAGTGTTTTAGTGGATTTCCGTTTTTTCTTTCTATAAAAAAAAGAATATATATATATATATAATTTGTTTAAATTGTTGTTGTTATTATTATTGTTATTATTGTTATTATTATTATCTGTGTGTGTGTGGAGGTTTGGGGGTCAATAACATTTGTAATTTGTGTGTGTGTCAAACATGTAAATTACAGGAAAGACTAATTAAATAAAGAATATAAATTAGATTAAAAGCTTAACCCTTTAAGGCTGAAACCTCCCGCAAGTTGCACGCACTTACAGTCTGGGAGCACCTGAATGAAACTGCCATATCTCATATCATATCTTATAACCAGTAATACCAACGAGGCTAAATTTGATATAATTTAAAAGAGAAATCAATTTACCTTCACAGAAAATCAACTTGTAACACTCAATCTTCAACGTTTTTGAGATATATCAATTTAATTGCACTAACATCACATAGTCAGATTTTTACAACAATTCGGTCAGGACTCCAGGGACATAACAATTGAATTCTTGTTAGCGCTGATAGGGTTAAATGATAGTCAATAATGCTTACATTTGCTGCCCGCGCATGCACCACGGCAGCCTGCTGAAGGAGGCTGCGCCGCTGGAGGAGAAGCGCGTGGTGGAGATGGGTGAGGAGCGCCTCCGCCAGCAGCACTTTGAGGAGGACGATGAAGGCGGTGAAGATGAGGCTGATGAGCGCAAGCTGCTCAGCCGCTACGCAATCTGGCTCATGGTGGAGCTGTGCAAGCCCAGGACCGACATCCCCATCGTAAGTGGGCCGGGCGCTCCCGGTCGTCCTCACAAGGTTCATTTAACAAACAAACAACAAACTCTTTTTGTTTGTTTGTTTAGCGAACACCCCAGCACAACAAGTAAACATCGCTATTGGGACTCATACAGTGATTACACATATCCGACTAAACAATTACTTCTTTAACAAAAATTACATTTGATAAAACAGGTAAAGTAGAGCACATAAATATATGCCAGAAGAGCATACAACTGTGGTAAAATCACAAGTGGTATATGATAAATAAAATGAACAGTAAAAGTTAAAAATTGGAAAATGAACTTTTGGTAAAAAAAAAGACCAGTTTCTCTCCAAAACAAACAAACAACACTCAATTTAAGACAGGCCCTCCAAAGATGACCTCAGATGTTTCTAGAACGCAAAACCCCCAACAAGCAAAACAAAAATGTAATTTGGATTTGGATTTTGGATTACACGCTTGGGAAATTCTTGATTAGTCGCTTCTGTTCCTGGTTCCCTGGCTATTATTTCCTGATTCAGGCATAGCTAAGAAAGCCTTTGAAGGCAGTCCCCTAAGCCCCCACCACACCCACCTAATTTTTAAATTAGCCCAACCACCACCATTTTTTCTCTCTTCAAGTTCAGTGTATTTGGTATGTTTCACTGCATTACACATAAAAAAAACACTTAAGTAAATACTTTTATTTCAAGTGCAGTGATTTGATAATTACTAATTTATATATATTTTTTTCGTGGTTCAAATCGTTGTTGATGGACGCCCAAATAAGCATCCCAGACTCCCCCCCCCCCCCCCCCCCCCATATCCTATGTTTACATGAATTCAATTGTATAATATAAACCAGTCTGTTTCTGATTAAATTTGCATAATCTAATGAAAGCATTAAATATTTGAAAATCAAAACACCCACTTCAATTTGATCCTACTTAGACTTTATGGCAGTTATTAAGCCCACCCTACCCTATCACGTTTCGCTAGAACGAAAACACAATAGTATCCTTAAATAGTTAAGATAATTTTGTATTCTATAAAGTAAGATTCGTATAACTATACTACATATATATATATTATAAAAGAGGCAACAACTCGGGGGCGAGGGGGCTTCCGAGTGAGCGCTGCCCCCTTCCCCAAGCTCTCAGCCAATCACAAACTAACATAGCCAACCAATCAAATCACAACACTACCGGGAGACCTCCTCTCCCACACTTGGATGGTCAGTCTCCACCACTGCTCCCGACTGACAACTAGTACTACCTTTGTTCACCCACCCACCCACACCTGGCGATTGATTAGCACAGCCAATCAAATGAAAAAATAAAAAACGGTCTAAGTTCTATGATCCCTATTTAACTAACTTTTTTTGGTTACCGGTACTGGTAGAGTTGAAATCCCGGCTGACTAAACATGTCCTACCGGCTTTCGACATGCAGGACATGTGTGCACCTAATTGAGACATTCACTTTGCTGCAGGAAATCCTTGGTCGGCTCCTGGCAATGCTTTTCCAGTGGTTTGACGCAACGGCCTATTTGCCCGACGGTAGGTTTGTTGTAACTGACTTGACTGCGTAGAGAGCGTTAACTGCAAATGATAAACACCACTGTACAGTGATGCTTTATCATCACCCTGAATCACCCTTCTTTCTCCTTGAAACCACATTTCTGTTTGTCTATTATTTGTGTTGGTTTCACCCCTTTCCTCCCCCCCCCCCTTCTCTTTCTCCTGTTGTGTTGTCATTGTGTCAGGTGAGTAGGTAGACCAGGAGGCAATCGTAGTCTACACGACGTCTAAATTACTACATTAAAATTAAAGGCACTGAATATGGACAAGAAGAGGCAGTTCTGTTCTCTGACAAAATGCTTTTTTTGGTGCTCCCCCCCCCCCCCCACTCCGGCATTGTGTGCATAGCCAGTATCATTTAGGTGTCACAAAACAAATTCCAAGTATGTGGTGCATTTAGTATTGAACCGCGTTTATTTGGCACATTCCATACATTTGTGAGGTATCATAAGTGCATATTTTCATACAGAGCTAATGGGGACCTTTCATAAGCCATTTCTCTCGCTATACACTTGGTGGCAGCACCGGTTCCCGGTCCAAGTCGGTCATCATGGTTGGATAGAAGGGGTGTAGGTGTGCGCGCGTGTGTGTGTGTGCTGGTGGTGGTGTAGGGATGTGGTGGGGGTGTAGGTATGTGGGTGGTGGGGGTGTAGGTGTGTGGTGGGGTGTAGGTGTGTGGTGGAGGTTTAGGGATGTAGTGGGGGTTTAGGGATGTGGTGCGATGCAGGGGTGTGGTGCTGTAGGTGTGTGGTGGTGGTGTAGGTGTGTGTGGTTGAGGTGTAGGTTTGTGTGGTGAGGGTGTAGGTGTGGTTTGGTGAGTGTAGGTGTGTGTGGTGTAGGTGTGTGTGGTGGGGATGTAGGTATGTGTGTAGGTGTGTGGTGGTGGTGTAGGTGTGTGGTGGTGGTGGTGTGTGTAGGTGTGCGTGGTTGAGGTGCAGGTGTGTGTGGTGAGGGTGTAGGTGTGTGTGGTGTATGTGTGTGTGTGTGGTGGGGGTGTTTGTGTGGTGGGGGTGTAGGTGTGTGGTGGGGGTGTAAGTGTGTGGTGGGGGTTTAGGTGTGTGGTCAGGGTGTAAGGGTACTGGGGGTATAGGTGTGTGTCATGGGGTGCAGGGGGTATAGAGGTGTGTGGTGGGGGTTTAGGGATGCTAAAGATTGTGAGGTGCCACTCTGCAAGATCCCTACACCTCCATCACAAACCACCTACACCCCCACCACACACACCGTCAACTCCCACCACAGACACCTACACCCCCACCACATGCCTAAGCCCCCACCACACCCACCCCACCATACCCACTCACCACACACCCCTACCACACACCCCACAATCCCCATACTCCCCCACCACACACACCAAAGTCCTGACCACACCCCTACACCTGCACAACACACCCACCACACAAACATATGCCCCCCCACCACCACCCATCCACCATACACACCTACACCCCAACCACACCCACCATACCATACACACCTACACCCCAACCACACCCACCATACCATACCCACTCACCATACACCACACGCACCAAAATCCTCACCACACCCCTACACCTCCACCACACAGACGTATGCCCCCACCACACACCAACCATACACATCTACACCCCAACCATACTCACCACACACCAAAGCATACAGAGACCGGTATGGTGTGGCATCTGGCGAGAGAGTCATGCAAACTGAAAGGTCCCCATTGTAAGATATACTTCATATCACTCTCCCAGCATAAGTTTGTTCTATATAAAGGGGGAAATTTTGGCAAAGACCTGCTGGAGATCGGTTTTCGGGAGTACAGAATAGGCAATTCTAGTCCACATTCAATGCCTTTAAACAATTAGATGTATATTTAACTATCACGAAAAGTCAGTCTGTGTGGAACCAAGTGGACATCAACTAGAACACTTGACTATTTAGACTAGCTTAATAACTAATTTCAGTGGGTAGAATTAAACATATAAAACAAAACAAAAAATCCCATTGAACCGAAAGTACAAAACCAAAATGACCAAATATTTTGAATTTAATAATTTCCAAATTTAATGTGGCTTGTACTTTAATTTCTGAATATTGAGTTATGAATATTTCAATTTTGACAGAGCCCTTAATGAAGTATGCCCCAAGGGTTTACTCAACACAACAGTGATGGTTACCTAGGCACCGTATTTCCGCCATTAAGCGCCTCATACAAATAAGATCGTCCGACCTTAGATTACACACCATCTGTCGAATAAGCATGTCAACAGTAGATTTGCCGTCGACACACTCTAATACAGCACAGCTTTGGCAATTCCTGGCTGATTTATAGCAGTTGACGTCTGCTGATTTCAGAATTAATTATCGCATCTCGAGACGACAGAAATGTGAGCAGGGCCGCATTCATGGTACACCTCAGAGCCGATTCCGAGGCGTCTTTTTGGTCTATTTGTGTTCAGGGTGCGCCTCGGAGTCAACTCCGAGACATCACACTTTTCAGATCTGAGGCAAAAATTGCCTCTCAAATGGCCACCAAATTCAGTGGTTTCAGCCAATCAGAGGTGTTCTTTTCAATTGCATATGGCTGCACCCTATGGAGGCCGCCATTTTCGAGGCACCCGTCAGCTAAAGTCGTTCAGACTAGCACGACATCCGGAATATCTCTGAGGCGTACCTTGAACACGGCCCAGGTGTCGAGATTTTGTATGAGGAGGTGTACATAGAAGTGATTGACGTTCACTCACCCCTCCCACCAAGGCCAAATACAATTTTAAGAAAATGGTAATTGTCTCCGCCCTTGCCTGAAAAATGGCGCTTATTAAAAGAAAAACAACTTTAAAATGTGTCGGGCTAGCAGAAATTCAACTTTCGTAAGCACACAATTGAAACTTCTAGAACTGTATAATATAAATTTCGAAATGAGAATGCAATGTTCATTGTTTGACTGAAAACAGTGTGATGTGTAGGGGCCTACATGCCTGGTGGGTAGGTTAACTGACTAATCGCCCTCCCTTGAATAAATACATCCGCAAGCATTATGGGATATGGTAATTTATTCTTTTAAAATTATTTTGATAGATTATTAAAAGTTAGGACTCACTTAGGTACTCAATGGTAGAAATGCGGTATTTGATGTGTATTTATATGAACTGTTTTTGTACATGGCGTCTTTGTTTCGCGTGCTGTCAACCCCCCCCCCCTCACTTTAGCCAAATCTCTTGGACAATCAGTCATTTAGAAGCATTGACATTGAAATCTGGACAAAATGCGCTTGTCTCAGAGTTCAATGCTTAACCGACACACACCACCAAAGTTAATGGACACTATTCTGAAAGTTGTACGACTTTAGAACTAACGCATGGTAAAAAAAACTCTGTCAGTTACATTTAATTCGGTATGTACATGTTTATTGCAAAAATGAGAGACAAATAAGTGTTCACACTTCCTGTCTACCATTCGCTATTTCGCTATTACATCTGCATTCACACAATTTGCTCCACCACTTGGACACATCAGGGGCCGTATGCAGGAGTCAGTGTCAGCGGGTTAAAATGGTGTTTGGCGGGAATTCCGGTTTAGCGGCAAAAAATGGTATGCATGAGAAGGTGTTAGGCCTAACACCAAACGCTTAACCAGTGTTACGTTACCCCTAAAAAATATTAGGTTTAGCGAGTTTATTAGGCCCAAATTTATTCATTGCTGTCATATTTAACAGAATTACATACGCAATAAGTGAAATTTTATCAATTTAACCCTAAATTCGAAGCATTATTAAGGCTACCGCCGCATTGGCGGCGATATTAATAGTTATAGTTTCGAATCGACGAACGTAAAGTAAACAAATCGCCGCCGCCGCCGCCGCCGCATCGACGTTGCTTTCCATACTGGCGACCGCTGCGGTTTGTTTACTGTACCTTCGTCGATTCGAAAATATAACTATTAATATCGCCGCCAGTGTGGCGGTATCCTTAATAACGCTTCAAATTTAGGGTTAATTTGAATAAATTTCACTTATTGCGTATCTAATTCTGTTAAATATGGTCGCATTGAATAGATTTAAGCCTAATATATGGGTACAATCGCAGAGGGATTTCCCAAATCTATAAATATATTCACGTTTAGTTATAACGAAAGTGTTACGCACTCCTGCATACGACTTGACACAGTTCCCGACGTCGGCGATAGCTAACCGGTAATAGGCTGTAACACCAAAAGCCGCTATCACCGACTCCTGCATACGGGCCCTGGGCCCGTATGCAGGAGTCGGTGGTAGCGGCTTATGGTGTTACCGCGTATCACTGTATAGCTATCACCGAGGTCGGGAAGTATGTCAAGTGGTATGCAGGAGCGCGTAACACTTTGATTATAGCTACCCATGAAGTTATTTATAGATTTGAGAAATCCCTCTGCGCCTGTACCCGGCGAGCACCGCTATTTGACAATCTCGCCGCCGACTCAGCGACGGCGGCAGCGATTTGTTTACTTTACATTCATCGATTCGAAAATATTAATATCTCCGCCGATACGGCAGAGGCATTAATTTTGCTTCAAATTTAGGGTTAATTTCATGAAATGTCACTTATTGCGTATGTAATTCTGTTAAATATGATAGCATTGAATAGATTTGGCCCTAATATATAGCCGCCGATTCGGCGGCGGCGGCGGCGATGTGCGACAGTATGGATATCGACGTCGACGATTTGTTTACTTTACATTCGTCGATTCAAAAATATTAATATCGCCGCTTATGCGGTGGCAGCGTTAATATCGCTTCGCATTTAGGGTTAATTTGATAGAATTTCACTTATTGCGTATTTAATTCTGTCAAATATGATAGCATTGAGTAGATTTGGGCCTAATATATTGCCGCCGATTCGGTTGTGGGACAGTATGGATGTCGACGTCGACGATTTGTTTACTTAACATTCGTCGATTCGAAAACATTAATATCTCCGCCGATGCGGCAGAGGCGTTAATTTTGCTTCGAATTTAGGGTTAATTTGTTGAAATTTCACTGATTGCGTATTTAATTCTGTCAAAAATGATAGCATTGAATAGATTTGGGCCTAACCGCAGGGGTAGCGTACCACCGTTTAAGGTTTTGGTGTTAGGCCTATCACCCACTCGTGCATACCACTTTTCGCCGCTACCCGGGAAATTCCCGCCTACCACCGTTGTGGCTCGCTACCACCGACACCTGCATACGGGCCCACGTGTCTAATTATCATTATACGCTGTAGAATCTGCTATAAGAGTACACGTGCACTATGACACTTCCAAGATGGCGCCTTCACCGCTGGTTCCCAGGTACTGGCCACCACCAGATGATATCAATAATAATACATGCATAGCAATAGTTTGGACCTGTAAAATAAATATTTTAAAATTAAACTATGATTTCGGTCTTCACTAGAAGCTACCACAATGACACAATGCTTCGGTAGTTCCTATTGGTATAATCACATAGTTAAAAAACCATTATTTTCTGCGATAGGCCTACTTCTTTTTTTCCAACCCTACTCCTATGTACGCCTACCCTTCCACCTGCTCCACTAAAGGGCCAAGTAAGGGCAGCAACTCGGAAGTGACATATTCAACTCCACTGTATTGGCACCATATTATCATTATTTAATTTTGATAAATTCTAAGGACAAGACCACTTCTGCCTTATCACATAGCTAAGAACCGACACGATACACAATAACTTTCCAATATGAGGGGGAATTCGGCTCCAGTAACCTGCTCCGAAGGTGCCTGACGACTGTTTTCATTGAAAGCTTGTTTAATGCGTTACTTTTCATTTCCATGGCGCTTTTGCCGACTAGACCCGCCAGGTGGCGCCGTTGTACACACAGGTCAGCCGTTACGGGGTGTTTTCTCCAGCACCTTTTGCTTGCAAAGTTCTCACAATATCTTGTAATTAAATACGGTCTGCTTAAGTATCGTCAAATAATCATTTACCCATTCTTTTAATTGTCCCACCTTCAAGATAATTATTAACATAGATTATCGCTCTCTATTGTAAAACCAAAATAATAATGTTTAGTGCTATTATTCATATTTATATATAAATTATGTATTTATGTATTATATATGATTCTAAATATGTAGATATTTATATGTAACAATCATATATATGTATATATTTAATATAATTGTCTGTATATATTTATATATATATAATTACATATGAAAATATATATAATATATATATATACATGACCATGCAGTTCAGACTAAAAGAAAAAAAGAAAATTATTTTGAATATTGAATGTACTTGCTGGAACGCAGCTCTGTGTCTGACTGCATTTAACTTTTTTTTTCGTTTTGTAAGAAAGGTGCCAACCCAAAATAAAACCCTTTTGCGTGTCGTAACCCCAGTATGGACTGTATTGGTGTTCGGACAGCGAAGGGTCAATATAACGCTCATACTTGTATCCTAGTGAGTTTAACCCCGACTGAGCCTAGCTTCTGTAATCTCTGTCGGCCTTGGCTTTTTGATTGTGACAGGCCTTTAAACAGTTCCCATCTACAATTCCCACTCTGTTCACTGCCTCTTAGCTGCGTTTCCTTGTCATGTCTGATTCCAACTGAAAATCTGGCATTGCAAATTCACATTTTATGTTCTATTCATACCCACCCTCCCACTCGCTCTCTTCACTCCACCCCCTACCACGATACTGCTACAAATCAATGCATAACACTGTCCATAATTCTTTATGTGTACTGATTTAGTGGTTTGTTCCATGTGAATGGGCTACACGGGTTCTCAATGGCAGTCTGGTAGTCTTAACAAAGCTCTGGCTATGCATAACACGCTTAGTGCCACATAAGTGAAACCTGTAGAATCTCACTTGTAATTAACCTGGAAAATTCAGCTGATGTCTCTGGTTTAATTAACTATTGTAGTAGGCTGTACATGAGCCTCATCACCACACGGTGGCCCGTCCTGATATGACCTTAAACGTTGCCAGGATGTAAAACCCCAACAACCAACCAACCACACGGTGGCAGTAGGGACTGTGCAGACCATGGGGAACCTGCCATGCATGTCTAACGCGACCTATCATGCTACGCTATCAGGCCACCAACTGTTTCCTTTGTGTATTGATAGCCAGTTGCATATGGAAACAGCCAGTCCAGAAGTAAGACAGCTCCCCGTGCTCATTACATGTGGCGCCATCTACACAACAAACCCTTGTTGCCCAGTCACCTTGTGTGAAGCTTATCAGGAAACTAGTTTCATTGCAGTGTAACTACGACATGCCTAACACGACTAGACATAACTAAACTGCTTAAAGGTGCTGGATATGAACTAGGGTGGTAAGCTCTGTACTCTTGACAGTGGGCTCAATGTTATCTGTATATGTCGGTACCATTTAGGTAGTCCAACACAAACCTATATACAGTTTATATACAGTAAAACCTCTAAATATATATACAGTAAAACCTCTCTAACCAACCCCCTCCACAGATCGACAACTCCCCTATATCGATCGCTTTATTTGGGTTCAAAACGATCGCCCATGCAATACCATTGTCTGATCAAATAACTCCCTAAAGTGACCACCTGCTTAAATGGACCATTAAAAGTCGGTCCCATGGTCGGTCGATTTAGAGAGGTTTTACTTTATATTTTGTTTGGATCTGTGCAGAATTCCTTTTACACATCTCTATTTCTGAAATGTCTAGTTGATTTGTATTTTACCACCAAGCTAACAGTACGATATTCTTCCATCTCAGTAAGCATATTTAAAAGAAAACCCTGGAAGCAACTTCAATGCTCAAACTAAACTAATCAGAAACTGCAAGGTAATCGATATCTTTGCACTTCTATCACCCTCATATGTTGGTTATAGAAATGGAAGCCTGCTGAAGATAGATTTGTGTGACCTCTCCTGATCCACATCAAGCGCCTTTAAATTGTGCACCAAAGCAGAGAAAATAGCAAAGTGCAGCTTGTGACTACATGGATGTAAGCACCGTCTGTGGTTGACTATTATTGCTGTGTATAAGCAGTACAGTGCGTCACCCACAATGCACTGATGTCATGTGTTATCACACGATAATGTCATGTATACGTACTAGCATTTGCAATGCGTTTGCAGTATATTATCTAATCGAATATTTAGTTTAAAGCCGATTTCAGAAATATGTATGTAGTATGTTGTGATTTCACTTACTGCATATCTCTGCATTTAGGCTGGAAAAGGATAATCATGAAGCTGAAAAACCCACTGTCTACGATAGTTCCAAGCCCACATCTGTAATAAGCTATTAAAACTCACCATTATACATCTCTGTTCGATCAAGTTCTGAACATTTAATCATTTCTGAGTTCCTGGCGGATGTGACAATGTCATCGCAAACATGATCCGTTTGTGGTAGACCTGGTAGATATTTGACAGATGTGATGAGAGTTCCTGACAGATGTGGTCAATCTGTGGTGGATGTGGTGAGAGTTCCTAGTGTATGTGGTAATGTTGTGGTGGACATGGATCAGTTTGTGGTAGACATGGTGATTTCCTGACAGATGTGGTCAGGATGTGGTGGATGTGGCAAGAGTTCCTCGTGTATGTGGTAATGTTGTGGTGGACATGGATCAGTTTGTGGTAGACATGGTGATTTCCTGACAGATATGGTCAGGATGTGGTGGATGTGGCGAGAGTTCCTAGTGGATGTGGGAATGTCGTGGTGGACACGGATCAGTTTGTGGTAGACATGGTTTGTTCCTGACAGATGTAGTCAGGACGTGGTGGATGTGGTGAGAGTTCCTAGTGGATGTGGGAATGTCGTGGTGGACACGGATCAGTTTGTGGTAGACATGGTTTGTTCCTGACAGATGTAGTCAGGACGTGGTGGATGTGGTGAGAGTTCCTAGTGGATGTGGGAATCTGGTGGTGGACACGGATCAGTTTGTGGTAGACATGGTTTGTTCCTGACAGATGTAGTCAGGATGTGGTGGATGTGGTGAGAGTTCCTAGTGGATGTGGGAATGTCGTGGTGGACACGGATCAGTTTGTGGTAGACATGGTTTGTTCCTGACAGATGTAGTCAGGATGTGGTGGATGTGGTGAGAGTTCCTAGTGGATGTGGGAATCTTGTGGTGGACACGGATCAGTTTGTGGTAGACATGGTTTGTTCCTGACAGATGTGGTCAGGATGTTGTGGATGTGGCGAGAGTTCCTCGTAGATATAGCAATATCGTAGTGGACAGGGTCAGTTTCTGGCTTTTAAAATGTATGCTCTTCTGAACCGCAGGGTCTGTACGGGGCCTGGAAAGTCTTGAAAAGTCTTGAACTTCATTTGTTCCATTTAGAGGCCTTGAAAAGCCTTGAAGTTAGCCTATTTTGAGTAATTAGTCTTGTAAAGCCTTGAATTCCATTAAACTGTCTCCACTGATCTAAATTAGTCCGAAATTGCCATTCCCCATTGTTTGTCTTTTTCTTGAATTCCAAATGAAAATAGCTTTGGATTCCTATCCTTGAAAAGCCTTGACATAACCTTGAATTCCATATCTTCACAAGTGTACTGACCCTGGAACCATCTGATAATCTGGTAATGGTGGTCTGACTTCCTCTTTCTGCTGAATAATAAATCTTTAGCAAATTTCCCGAAACAGGGGCTGAAAAGGTAGCCTCAGACTGAACATGATTATATTAATATATGACAATAAGTACCCCTTTTCTGGGATCGGTTCACTTCGCTGAGCTCAAAATGTGGTCACCATGGTCATGCTTGTTGAGATAGCCCGCTGTGTCTGAGATGGCGTAGGCGTATCTCCATGGATGCACAGTGCGTTTTCAGCTCCATGCATAGCCTTTCGTTTACACCCGGGACTGCTCTGACTGATCTTGCGATGAGTGTGCCCACATGACCTAGCGCCATTAATCATTATGCAGTTTGACTAACATGCCAGTTACTTACCCACGCTGGCACGTGACGTCATAGCTGGCTGTTGGTTAGAGAGTAGAGTGAGCCCAACCTGATGGATGTTAAATGACCATCTTTAGCACCATGTTCTATTGCCTTGCAGCGTTTGACGATTGTCTTGACTTTTATTTTTGTAGACAATGTTGGTACAGCACTCGAGAGGCTGAAGCCGGAGGTAAGCAAACCACATTTGGCACCTGTGTCTGTTTGTCAGATTACCGATAAGCAAACCACATTTGGCATCTGTGTTTGTTTGTCAGATAACGGATAAGAAAACCACATTTGGCATCTGTGTTTTTTTTGTCAGATTACCGATAAGCAAGCCACATTTGGCATCTGTGTTTGTTTGTCAAATAATGGATAAGCAAACCACATTTGGCATCTGTGTCTGTCTGTCAGATTACCAATAAGCAAACCACATTTGGCACCTGTGTTTGTATGTCAGGTTACTGATAACTAAGCCCATTCATTAGGGAACCTCATGCTTTAGGAAAGCTGAAAGATGCTTCAGGCTTAGGGAAACTCTCCTCGGATCACATCTGTCTGAATGTTGAATGGCTTTTCACTAATTCTCAACAAAACTATTGAGCTCTCAAAATGTTGCGCTTCCACGTAGACAGTAAATGGCAGAAATTTAATATGCATTGCTTACACTTCCGCATAGGCAGTAAATGGTGGAAATTTAAATATGTATTGCTAAGCTTAAAGCTCGCCTCAATGTGCGCCAACGTATGTCATACGTTATCTGTACGTTGGGCATACGGCATATACGTTCTGGATACGTCTGTATATGTCGATGCGTGTTGAGGCTCCGAAAATTGTTTGTGCATGCTCAAAATTTTCAATGAGTGTTGACATGTGGCTCGTACATTGAACGTACGCTATGTGTATGTTAGGGATATGTTGATATACGTTGCTGCATGTTAGCCGTACTTTCAGCCAGTGGAAACATCCAGTCCGCCTACTGCCAATGGATGCATTACATACTCCTAACATACTTTGAACGTATGCCTGCCGTATCTCCAGCGTATTTAACGTATACGCCATACTTCTAGCGATGGAGTAACGTATGTAATGTTGGTCAGCGTTCCGTGAAAGAACTGAGAGAAAGAAAGAAAGAAAGAAAGAAAGAAAGAAAGAAAGAAAGAAAGAAAGAAAGAACCCACACACTTTAGAATGATGAGACAATGTGGGATTTGATTCCATCTCTATTTGTGTGAATATAAGTGGTTTCTTTACAGTATATCTACAAATGGCTGCAGGAGGTAAGCAAGACCCACTTTGAGGTGATCCTGTCCTGTCTCCTGCCGCATCCTGTCGAATATGCACAAGTCGGTGGATACTGGTAAGATTCTTTCATATCGTCAAAGTACACGCATTCATATACATGCATGCATTCATACATAATACATACATACATACATACATACATACAAACATACATACATACATACATACATACATACATACATACATGCATGGATGCATATGTACATGATGACATACATACTTGCATACACACATACATGCATATTTATGTATGTGCATACTCCACATTATGGCTGTAAGTACAGAACATACATAGCATACATGCATATGTACATCCATATTTTATACATACATACATGCCACATACATACATATGTACATACATATACATACATTTTACCTCGGTCATACATATGTACATACATAGTGTATACACATACATACATACATATGTTTGAATGTGTTAATGTATAGGTATAATGTAAATGCACTTAACGATATCTCTCCACCGTACGGTGTCAGGTCACACATGTCATGGATTAATATTGAACTAGAATCGGTTACTATATATATATAAGTCTGGTTTGGTATCAATTCACGATAGTAAGTCCTGGAACCTCAGTGGTGGAAAGCTGAAGCTAATTATTTATTGTACCACCCTAATATTATGTTTATTATTAGTTAAAAACACAAAATTTGTAATAACTAATTTTGTATTGAATATTTAAATTGAAAGAAGATCGGGACTACTTTTTCTTGATTTCTGTTTTTATTTCTTGTCCGAACGAGTCTAAATTGAAAGTATAGGAGAACAATTGACCACCTCATAATAGATTATTTTTTATAGGGGTGGGAGTCGGGCTTCCAAGCGTCAAGACCCCCCCCCCCCCCTCCCCCACACACACACACACAAATACGCCACTGCTGCCTGTGTCTATATCTCCCTGTGTAGCATGAGTATAATGTGTGTTAAGCGTTATGAAACACAGCCATAACGTGGAACCTGTTGTGTGCAGGGACACCCTGGCTAGCCGGACCTGCCAAGTCAAAGAAGGGCTGAACCGACTCTTCTGTCTGCTACCGTATGACATTATCACATATGAGGTAGGTCGTCAACAATTAGTCACTAAAGTTTAACAGCTGTATGTGTCAACGCATTTACAAATGATTTTATTGTTATATTCGTATCAAAGCTAGGAGGGCATACTGAGTCATTTTAATCAAATTGTTACTGCATAAGTAACTTATTAAATTCATTTTACATGTTTGCACTTCAAATATCTCAAAAGATAGTCATTCAAAATAAACGTTACTTGAAATTAAAGTACGGTAGATTATAACAATCAATGAAATATATTTATCTGAGAAAAACGATAGTAACTAAAAATCATCAGACTGTGCAACTTTAAGCAGGAGAAATTTCAACTATGGGACATTTTTCTTCCTCATTTCACTGATTCTTGTTTAATCTTAATTATGCCAAGCGCCAGTCACGGTAGCGATTAGTATGCATTTTTTTATGTCATCGGTTTGATTGCCAGGGTTCGAACCCATAACATGCCACTTGAGAAGCAAGCACTCAACTCAATCGGCCATCGTGTCTGGTTTTAGGGTAATAATTGTAAAGTGCTTTATTAATAATTTGAATTTGAAAAAAATGGCAGTATAACTAGGTACAATAGCGAGCTCTATGACTGGTGACTCTATTGACCAATATATAATATCAGGGATAAAAGATCTCCGCGATTTCGCGGATTTCCAGGGTTTTCTATATTCACCGATTAACTTCACAAAATGTCAATATATCTGACAGCAATTGGATAGTTTGAATCCCATTCATATATGACCTTAGATATTGCTAGAATATACAACCCAATCATAAGAGAGTTTGGCATGGGTGATTATACTGTCACAATAAGGACAGTTGAGACCTGACGTCCGGCATTTTCCCCTTGATTCCCTAACAGTGCTAATTCTGTGGGTTAAAGTCTGTGTTTTTGCAGAGATTTTCTATTTGTGTAATAACCACGGTTTGGATCTGCCGGAATCAGCTAGGTAGCCTCGGCCCGATTTCCGCGTTTTTTTTGCTGGATACCACTTTCATCCATATATATATTTCTATGACTGAGTTCACAGCAACATTGATGTCTGCTTTGCCTCCGGTCAGGTGTGGGACTACGTGATGCCGTTTTGGTTGGAGGCTATCCGGACGGAAGTGCCTGAAGGAGAGCGTCCTGAGCTGCGCGTTCTCCTCTGGTAAGTTGCATCATGTGTATGAATGATTAACACATCTATTTTTATTCATATTTTATAAAAAGATTTTTTAATGACTTACAAAATTGATACTTGTCGCTTCCTAGCCAGGCGCTCAGCATTATTAGGATATGGTAAGGACTCGTTGGCTCAGTGTCAGGATAATGTGACTGAGTGGGATATCAGATCATGGTGCTGGTCGCCTGGTCTCCCAGTGGGGCAGCACTACAAAGTTGCCATGAGTGCGCACTGTCACAAGTTGGTACCCATCCTAATATGACCGGTAGATGTTGCCATGACGTAAAACTCCAACAACCAACCAACTAACCATTCTAGATGCGAAACTACACTTGACATCACTTTTACATTTGACATTGCTTTTAACATTACTTTTACATTGCATTTGCAGCAAGTCGTTCGAGACCGAGATGTGCCCGCTGCCCTTCTCCGTGGAGAGGATGTATCACTTTGTGGCTGAGCGCTTTGAGAACACCACTGCATCAGTTCAAGAACAGAACCTCGCCTGGCTGCAGGTAAGACAGTGATTTGTTTTGTTTGTTTGTTTCTTGTTTTACGTCCTAGCAACATCTAAGGTCATATCAGAACGGGTACCGACTTGAGACAGTGTGCACTCATAGCAACTTTATAGTGCTGCCCGACTGGGAAATCAGGCTGCCAGCACCATGACCCGATATCCCACTCAGTCACATTATCCTGACACTGAGCCAACCAGTTCTTGCCCTATCCTGATAATGCCGAGTGCCAGGCTAGGAAGTGACAAGCATCAATTTTAAAGTCATTGGTTTGACTCGACCAGGGTTCGAACCCACGAAGGTTTGGATCCCCCCTGATCTCCCAAAACAGGAGACTGATGCTCAACTCATTCGGCCATCCCGTCTGGTTGGTAAGGCAGTGAAGGCATGCACAGAGCACTCATGCTGAGCACCTCCACCCATTTAAAGTTGCACAGTCTGTTAAAGTAGCATGATCTGATGAAGCTTTAGTTTAGTTTAGTATAGTTCAGTTTGAGCATGTGGTGCTCAGGCCAGGTCGTTCACTCCACCTTGGTCATCTAGTGTGGATGCAGTGGTCATTGCGGGTAGCTTTGTGATTTGCAGCAATGAGTTGGTGTCTGTTATTGTCAGGTTGGTATATCCTGGGATTCTTGGTAGATCTGGGATGGTTCGGACATATTTGTCCAGTTTGTGTTTGAAACTGTCTGTGCTGCAGTCTGTCTTGTTTCTTATGTCTTGTGGCTTGCTATTGAAGAGCTTTGGTCCACGCACCATGAAGCTTCCTTCTCTGATTGTTCTGATCGCACAGCTAGCTTGTGACTCTATTTTTGGAATCCTACAGAGTCTTCCCTTCCTTTGAGATATATGGTATTTTATTCTCCAATTTTGTGCGGAGCCCAGAGCTGGCTACAGTAGTCCAGATGTGGTTGGACTAGACTGTTCCAAAGTGTTCGCATGGTTTCTTGGTTCCATGTCTTAAAGGTATGTTGGATCCATCCACACATTTGATTTGATTTATTGCATACTTTTGTGATGTGGTCAGTGAATGTTAAAGTATTATTAATCATAATACCTATGACCCGTATGGATTGTTTCTCTCCAATTTGATTTTTGAGAGGGCCAGTGTAGTTGGTGGTCTCTTTAATGCCTTGGTTTTTCCATATCTGAGTAACTCAAACTTTTTCTCGTTGAAGAGCATGTTGTTTTCTTGTTGCCAATCATATACTATTTGTAGGTCAGATTGGAGTCGTGCTACGTCTTCCTCTGATGTTATTCCATGTGAGATTCTAGTGTCATCGGCAAAAGATGAGACATTGCTGGATATATTCCCATCGATGTCGATGTTTTTTTCAAAACCAAAACCCTTACATTTGATCATATACAGTGAGACCCAGTTAAAACGCGACTGTTGTGGTCCATTAAAACTCATCGCCAAAAAAAGCCAAAGTCACTACAACACTAGTCTTTGTATTCCGGATCTTTGTACATCCAATTGTTATTTCTGTTTTATATTACAGATCCTCTCGTCTCTTGAGATCTTGATTCCGCTGCCGCTGATGCTCGGCATGTTCCGGACAGGCGTGCAGTCATTGGCAGCACCACCGAAGCCGGATGCAGAGACAGCGGCTCAGCATGAACAAGCGGCCCACATTCACAGTCCTCCCACCCCAAACCAATTGGATGAATTCTCGTTAGGGTCACCCTTGCTGCCTGGAGAGAACATGAACTTCACATACCCGGATATAGAGGAGGAAGAACCCGATGAACCCGTCTCCAACATGACCTGCTTTGTTATGATGTTTGACCTCATTATCAAACAGGTCAGAGCAACAATTTGTTTTGTTTATCAATCTTATTTTTTGTCTTGTTTGTTCTTCATTCTTCTTTAATCTCGTTTGTTCCTTGCCCTTTAGAAAGCAAACGAGTGTGCATATCTATTATTACTAGGTTAAAAATCGTAGGTACTTTGATGACAATCAATGTCAGTTTCTTGGGGGTAAGAAATTCAAGATTAGGGTTAAGATATGCAATAGAAAAATATATTTTCATTCTTCACACACTGAAAACTCTTTAGTTGAAAAAGCCCTATGAACTGTATATACCCCAGTGCCCCCTGTAGCTCGGATTTCCGGGATTTTTCCTGTAGCTATAATTGTATACTAATACTTTGCGCCCTTCCTGATATGACCTTAGATGTTGCCAGGACGTAAAACTCCAACAACCAACCACCCTGCAGCAGCATCAGCATATACTAATATGTGGTGCAAACGCCGCAGCACTGGCAGCGTATACTACTAATGCCTTCAAACGCCGCAGCAGTGTCAGCGTATACCGATATGTTGTGCAAATGCCGCAGCACTAGCAGCGTATACTACTAATACATGCTTCAAATGGCACAGCACTAGCAGCGTATACCAATATGTATGAAATCCGACTTCCGGGAATTTTCAGTGATTCCCTGACAATGCTAAGCCTGTGGGAGAATATCAGCATTTCCGCTTTTTTTCCCGGAGACCACTTTCATCCCTGATGTATCACAACAACAGAATGCCACCTGCATTTATGTATCACAACAGGATGTCACCTGCATTTATGTACCACACAAACTACACCTGCATTTATGTGCCACTTCAGGATGCCACCTGCATTTATGTACCACAACAGGATGCCACCTGCATTTATGTACCAAAACAACAGGATTCTATCTGCATTCATGAACCACAAAAACAGTACACCACGTGCATGTATGTACCACAACAACATGATGCCACCTGAATTTATGTACTACACCAACAGGACACCACCTGCATATATGTACCACAACAACAGGATGCAACGTGCATTTTTATGTACTATAACAACAGGACACCACCTGCATGTATGTACCACAACAACAGGATGCAACCTGCATTTTTATGTGCTATAACAACAGGACACCACATGCATGTATGTACCACAACAACAGGACGCCACCTGCATTTATGTACCACAACTGAATGCCACCTGATTTATGTACCACAACAAAATGCCACCACAAAAGGATACCACCTGCATTTTTGTACCACAACTACAGGATGCCACATACTTTCATGTAGCACAACAACAGGACGCCACATGCTTTTATTCAGGCAGCAGGCATTCTTTTAAATAAATGATTCACCCCGTCCTTGCAGTACACGGGTGAACGACAACGTAGCAAAAATACGGGCGAAAATAGCTTTAGTATGGAACAGGAAGTAGAATGCCTGGCTCCAGTGTCAAATGGGTACTTTTATTGCCACAGAGTTGGTGAAATGGGAGAGAATGCAAAAAGACAAGATGGCGGCCATAGAACGCCGGCGTTTTCACTTTTAAAGTCGATTAAACTGCACGTTTTATTACATTTTTCAACTCAAAGGTAGCGGGGAAATATGAAAACATATATAAAGAATAAATGTTGCTTCTTAGATTGTGAAATTAGGCTCTCATTTCATTTCCCCGCTTTTTCGACAGCTTTTGTATAGGGTTGGTATTCACCCGTGTACTGCGAGTACAGGGTGAATCCTTTATCTAGCATTTTCTATGATAGCTGTATTTTATTATTAATACAATGTGGGAATTAAAAAGGGCTGAAAAGATTGAAAAGTAATTTTACATTAAACATGAATATTAATAGTAAGTCTATAAGTATAGAACCATAAGACCACCATGTGGTGTTGGAGCGATCTCTTTGTGGGGAAATAAATGGCAGCACTAATGCAGTATTAATCTCGCTGGTAGCGTTATGTGTGGTTAGTTAATCCCAGGCATGCATTACTGTAGCACTTCCTTCAAGTAGATCCTGTAGAACAGAAGATGCTAATCAAAATATGCTTCACTCTTGCTCTCCAGATGCAGCTGCAAGAGACGATCGCACACCTGGGGGTGTTTAATGACGCGTGTCGTGACGTCATGACCCTCATGGTCGCCATGCTGAAAGTACCGTGGGAAGACAACCACATGTGTGGACAGCAGGAGGAGGAGGCCGATGTGTGCAAGGTGTGTGCTACGTCAGGTAGAGGCAGCGCTCGCCTTTACACCCCCCACCGGTCATTGCTGGTCTGACATAAATCCCCACTGATCTTTGCCGATCAGTCATAATCCCCACCGGTCATTGCCGGTCTGTCATAAATCCCCACCGGTCATTGGTGGTCTGTCATAGATCCCCACTGGTCATTGTCGGTCTGTCATAGATCCCCACCGGTCATTGCCAGTCTGTCATAAATAGTCACTGGTTATTGTTGGTCTGTCATAGATCCCCACCGGTCATTGCCGATCTGTCATAAATCCCCACTGGTCATTCATTGCCAGTCTATCATAAATCCCCACTGATCTTTGCCGGTGTGTCATAAATCTCCACTGGTCATTGACACTTTGTGTAGCCCTGTGTTGTGACTCGTCAATCTCAATGCGCAATTAACTAGGACTAAATCCTTTCCCAAGTCCAACTAATCTATAGAATCCAGTATTTTCGATTCTCGTGGACAAGTAGGCGCCATAACTAATGACTAACCCTCTCTGAGATCCAACCTGTTTGATTCTGGGTTAGGGAGTTGATATGAACTAATCCCCTTTGAAACCCAGAATGCTTGATTCTGGAGAGACCAGACGGGATGGCCGAATGAGTTAGAGCGTCCGTCTCCCGTGTTGGTAGATCGTGGGTTCGAACCCTGATCGAGTCAAACCAATGACTTAAAAATTGATATTTGTTGCTTCCTAGCCTGGCGCTCGGCATTATTAGGATAGGGCAAGGACTGGTTGGCTCAGTGTCAGGATAATGTGACTGAGTGGGATATCGGGTCATGGTGCCGGCGGCCTGGTTTCCCAGTGGGACAGCACTATAAAGCCACCATGATTGCGAACTGTCACAAGTCAGTACCCCGTCCTCATATGACCTTACATGTTGCTAGGACGTAAAACAGCAAACAAACAAACAAAATGATTCTGGAGAAAATAGTCAGTATGTCTAATCTCTGAAATCCAACCGATGAGTTTCTGGGATAACTAGTCGCCACAAGTAATCCATTTGAAAGGATTTCCCTTTGAAGTCCAACGTGTTCAGTTCCACCACAATGGGTCACCATGACTGAATTCCCTTTAAAGTCCAAAATGTGCAATTCTAACACAAAAGTAGAACCTCTCTAACCGACCACCTCCACAGATCGACCACTCCCCTATATCGATTACTTTATTTGGGTCCCAAACGATCGCTCACACAATACCATTGTAGCGATAAAAATAACTTCCTAAGCCAACCCCAATAGCCGATGTTTACTTTTTGTACTGGGGGTCGTTAAACAAACAAACAAACAAACCATAATCCGACCAGCTCCTTAATTAGACAATTTTAAGTCGCTCCCATGGTCAGTCGAGTTAGAGAGATTGTACTGTAGTTGCCAATGACAAAAGCACATCTGAAAACCAATGCGCTTACTGAGTGCAGCCGTGCCTCTGCTGTGACTGCTCGGTTGGTTTGGTTCCAGGCCTGCTACCAGTCGGCGCTGTGGCATCAGTTAGCTGCGCAGGTCATGGAGTTTGTGGCTCCCAGAGAGGAGATCCAGCTTCCGGGCAAGGACCTGCCACGGATGGATGAACCCAGCCGGCCTGCGGACAACCGCAACCCGCAGCACCGCTCAATGAACAACCCGAAGGGCAAAGGTAATTCAATTTCAATTCAATACTTTATTTCAGACTCAGTATTATGGCAGTTACATAAATTGGTCCACAGTATTAGTAGGTACATATACAAATAAATGGGAATAACATACAAGTACAGTCAAATCTCTCTAACCGACCACCTCCTCAGATCGACCACTCCCCTATATCGATCGCTTTATTTGGGTCCCAACAATACCATTGTAAGGATATTCTAACTCCCTAAATCTCCCACCTCCCTAAATGGACCACTTAAAGTCGGTCCCATGGTTGGGCGATTTAGAGAGGTTTTACTGTAATAGTATACATACTATTACTATTACTATTAATCCCCGCAATGGATGCTTAATCGCTGAGTCAAATGCTCCTGACGTGTTTAAAGTTCAACGGTGATGATAATTTAGTAGGGATAATATGTTGCTTTCAAGATCCTCCGCTTGTGACACAAATTGGATTCTTTGGCTTTCACTGATGTCCAGATGATAAGTTGCTGGTTTCTGGCAAGTGCTGCTCTGCTATGACTTTTAAAAATGCCATTGCAGAAAAAGAGTCTTTTTTGTTGTTGTTTTTTGTGGTAAATATGTTTATTCTGCTGAATAAGTCTTTTGTCAGTGCCGAAGCACTGGTCTTCCAGCCATTTTTCAATTCAGGGTTATATACACAAAAGGTATATAGAATAAGGTATACAATAACTGTTGAATACACAATTTGCAGCATGTAATACAATGTGGGAGGTTTCTTTCTTCTGGCGTTCCATTTCTCAAAATATGGCACACATTCTGTCTTGATGGTATTGCATTTTGAGGAAGAATGCACTTTTATATATATATTTTTTTTTTAAAGAAAAAGAAAGATATATATATTTTTTAAACTATAAAACAATTTAATGAGCCCATCCGCAATGCCAACCCAACACTGCACTTCAGAACATGGCCGTAAGAAGTCACGGCGTGTTGCTGCAGAGAAGCATGTGACCGAATTCAATGAGGAAGAGAAGGACTTCGACATTCCCAGTCTGCCCGTGCACCTCCAGCTCCTGCACGCCCTGCTCAAGGTCAGCATACACTGCGCGCATGCGCATCGTCCACCCGAGTCTACCTGGGTGGAACATGCAGACCTTGTCAGTAGCAGTCTCATCTTTAGTTATGTCTACATAACTACAACTGGCCAGCATTGAAAACAAGCCTGGATACCCGGGCTTATATGCTATGGACACTATAAATACAGCCTCAATTAAAATATAAAATTAAAAAAAAAAAAAATGTCTAGCGTAGCTTGAGCAATGCATTCTGGGACATCCGCATTAAAAAAAAAAAAGATTCTTTTAAATTAAATTAATTATTGTTTGAAGATGGCTACTGAAGAGCTACAAGTGCTTCGACAATGTATGCATGGAGTATAATGCCCTGGTATATCAGTTCCATATATGTAGCATGTCTACACCCCTTGCACACATCGAGTGAGCCAGGGATGGAGGGTATGAGTTTATTGTGGAATTGTCCGACCAATTTGGTCATAATGCTTGCATTGCGGTTGATTCGCGGCTGCGGAAGAGTCCTCCCCCCCCCCCACCCCCCCCCCCCCCCCCCACCGCTCTCTCTCCCCCTCCCCGCTTCATCGTCCCCCGCCCACATTCTCGCAGGCCTACGCCAGTGGTGCCCCCTGCCCTCCTTACCTCTCTGCGCCTTCGCCGTTGCCTCCAGCTGCCCTTCCGTCCACACCTCTTAAATTTACATTTTTATTCCCAGCTTGTCTCCCTCTCTCTTCCTTCGCCGCGTATCACATGTTTCTCAAGTAGATGAGTTGCTTTCCACATTAAACTAAAAAATGATGACGAGCAAGAGCATGAGACTGGTGCATAATGGATAAACATATGATAGTTATACTAGACCTACTTGTAAGTTGAAGTATTACTGAGATTCTTATGATGTGACTTATATATATATGCTGTGACAATATGATTTACTTCTGCGCGGTTGGCAGCTTGCTATATGATATTGAGTTTAATTAATATAATTGTTGAAATAAATTTAAATTGTTTTAATTTTATAATTAGTTGTTATATGAAAGTTGTCTTATCGCTCGGCGGTGTGCGTGCGTGGGTTAAATTCGGAGGTGTGCGCTTGTTGGTTGCTATGTGGCAAATGTCGATAGTACGTGTGTGTGTGTGCTGAGCGCCACAGTGTGCGCGTGTGTGTGTCTGTGTGTGAGGGGAAGGAGCATTTAATGACATAGCACGGTGTTTGAGGGTATTACCCCAACTTTTTCACATGTGGCTAAACAAATTGAGACCAGACGGGATGGCCGAATGAGTTGAGCGTCCATCTCCTGTTTTGGGAGATCAGGGGATCTGAACCCATGCATTTATGGGTTCGAACCCTGGTCGAGTCATACCAAAGACTTAAAAATTTATACTTGGTGCTTCCGAGCCAGGCGCTTGGCATTAATAGGAGAGAGCAAGAACTGGTTGCCTCAGGGTCAGGATAATGTGACAGTGGGATATCAGGTCATGGTGCTGGTGGGGTGGTCTCCCAGTGGGGCAGCACTATAAAGTCGCCGTGAGTGTGCACTGTCACAAGTCAGTACCCGTCCTGATATGACCTTAGATGTTGCTAGGACATAAAACAACAACAAACAAAACAATAACAAACTAAGCAAATTGCGTGAGACTGAGAAAGATAACTTTGAAGCCGGTGTGTTTGTGGCAGGACCTGGAGCGGGAGCGCGACACTGACGGCCAGTTCTACCTGCTGAAGACGATGAAGCTGCTCGTGCTACACGCAGAGTGCCTCAACTACACCGTCCACGACCACGAGCACTTCGTCAGGTTCTGTCTGCACAAGCTGCTCATTCCCAAGTACGTGGTGAACACAACCTCTGTCTACCCCGCACGTCCAGTGTTTGCGCTATAACGTGTCAATAAGGCATCTTTATACACTTTTCTATTTATTTATTTTTATCAGTGGAAACAGTCTTTTTTTAAATTCATCTGAATAACATTTTTCTTCAGCACCGAGGGTAATAAAATGTGGCGGTTCCACACTAGTCATGCGTGGCGGTTTTATTTTTGAATAATTTTTAACATTTATTTAAAAAACTAAATAATTAAAAGAATTTTTTTCTTTAATATTAAATTTTGTTTATAATTTTTATTTGATTTTGTTTGTTTGCGGCGGTTGCGATTTACAGTACGGTGTGATAAAATAAATGTTTAATGAGAGCACCAGTATGTAAATTGGACATGTGCTATAAATCAAATGTACGTAGAGCTAAATGGATAGCGGCAGTCAAGTAATGAAAGCAGTCTTTGTCACATCGCGACCGACAGCATGATGATGACATAAGCATTTTGAGATAAAAATGGATGCTTTCTTCAGACTGCACAACAGCTTTATGCTATTTTCAATCGCCACCCTTTTTTAGTAAATGTCAGTGAACTGGTCTGTTTGTTCAGTCTCTTCAAGCTGCTCCAAGCGGATCGCTCCCAGCTGGCCGTCTTCTGTGTGCCCGTCCTGCTGCACTGTCTCACCCTGCCCAGCGGCACCGACATCTTCTGGAAGCTCATCGAAGATGAGTTCAATAGCGAAGAGTGGAAGTCACGCTTTGCTGCAGGTATTTATCGTAGGCCAACGCCGTCGTACATCGCACATTCAGGCCATTTTCTCATTTCCCCGTCCTTTTATTACCTGAGGTGTTGTTAGGACGGAAAATACGGCCTTTGTCACTAAACTATCAATATATGTGCTCCGGGTTCTGCTAGTGTCTCAGGAAGGATTAAAGCTGGGACCCAGCATGCCGGGTTTTCATCTTCAAACTAAAGACTGCTGAGAATTCTCTGGAAGAAAGAATAGGGAAACAAGTGCTCGAAAACTTAAGAAGCTTGTCCAAAGTGCGCTCAAAGCCACTCAAGCCAGACGTAATGTATTGATGTCAGTCTGCCTCAAATACCGTTCTCTTCGGAAAAACAGCAGTCTTTTTGGAGTACACAGAAAGACTGTGTCAAAAATGATCAATTCAAACATACTGTCACCCAAGATGGAAAGGAAAACAAGGAACCTGCAGAAAGAAGTAGGTACCTTTTTTTATTCGGTTTCAAATCCTTTACCAGAAAAGAAGCTGGTTTCCAAGAAGACTGGGAAGTGTGCATCTACTTTGTCGGTACCGCTGACAGAATTGCATGCAACGTTTCTTGAGGAGAGTGGCAAGATCAGCTTTTCACACTTTGCTAAGTGTCATCCATCCAATGTTAAGCTCATGCAGTAATGTACATTGAGGCAATGTTTATGTGAATATTGTGCAAATGTTAACCTCTAGCTTCGGGCTGTCAATGGGATCGCTGCTAGAGTGAACAATATTTCCCGCATTAAGCATCTCTATCATGCTGTGGACATTATTACATGCGGCAGAATACAAGCTGCATGGCAGAAGACATGTGCCTACAGGGAGTTCAACATCTGCAATATCAACAAGCTGGATGACCACCTGCAGCCCCTTCTTCAGCACCAGGAACGACTGACATACACAGGCCTGCATACATACATACATACATACATACATACATACATACATACATACATACATACATACATACATACATACATACATACATACATACATACATACATACATACATACATACATACATACATACATACATACATACATACATACATACATACATACATACATACATACATACATACATACATACATACATACATGCATGCATGCATGCATGCATGCATGCATACATACATACATACATACATACATATGCAGGCCTGCATATATACATGCATATGCCTACATACATGCATTCATACATACATGCATAGGCCTGCATACATACATACATACATACATACGCCTGCATACATACATATATCATATACAAAGATACATCCATACATACATCCATTCATACATCCATTCATACATCCATACATACATACATACATACATACATACATACATACATACATACATACATACATACATACATACATACATACATACATACATACATACCGTGGCACCAAAAAAAACACCCACAAAAAACTATCATATCTACTAAGATGACAAGGCTACTACCAGATTGAGACTATTGCTGTTCAACGTTGAAAACAAGCCACGGCTTACTCGTTATGGACAGAGTAAATAAACCATCACCAAAAATACACAAAAACATACATACAGTCTACACTATCTATAACGGACACCCATGGGACTGGAGTAAGATGCCGTTATAGAGAGAGATCTGTTATAGGCAGAGACTGACTGACGGAATCGGTTGAAACCAATGTTTTTCTTTTATACTTGACTGACTAGGACGGTCCTTACAAAGTCATTTGTACAATTTGTCATTTGTACAATTAGTCATTTCTACTATTCATCACGTCTACAATTTGTCATTTCTACAATTGGTCATTTCTACAATTGGTCATTTGTACAATTAGTCATTTCTACTATATTATAACTATATGGCATGTCATTAATGACAGAGAATATTGATCAAATAGGTGAAAAAAACGGTTTGTTGTCCATCAGACACAGAGGCAATGCTATTAAATTAAAGGGGTGCTGTGATGGGACCAGCACTTTTTGCCGTTATTGATAGAGATTCGTTATTGACGGAGGCCGTTATTGACAGAGTAGACTGTACATACATATATCATACATACATATGAGACTGTCTCAAAAGGTGCTAAGCAATATGGGAGAAAACTTTGTCCATTGTAACGATCAACATAATATCTGCTTATGCATTTGCTCAGGATAAACTGATTTGATTTTTACATGGTGTTTCATAATCCCAAAAGAATACATATTGATTTGAAGCAAATGTCCTTGTGTTTTCAGTGTAACCGTTTCCATGCTGTTTTGTGTCAATCGTTACAATGGACAAAAAAAAGAAAGAGTTATCACCTTTTGAGACAGGCTCATATATTATACATACATATATCATATATACATATATCATACATACATATATATATGTATATCATGTTTTTGTTGACAGTGGAGAAGGTTACGGTGCTGGCCCGCCACATGAACCCGGACTCGGTACGACACAACCAGGTCATTATGACAACACTGGCTCATGCCTTCTCGCACCTCATTGGTTGTCTCAATGACAACAAGTGTGCGGTCGTCCAGCGAACTGTCCAGTACGTGGCCACCATCAAGTCCTCTGCACTTAAGGTTAGCCAGCAATGAAGTGGAACCTGAACAGCAATTGGTTTCTTATATACACTTGAGAAGAAAAAAAAGGGAAAAAAGGAAAGATTTTATGATTGTTATTTTTTATGATAAGTGATATTTTATTCAACAAATAACTTTTTTACCCAAATTAATCTTATTTCCAGACCCCAACATGTCACTTAGACTCTAGGCTGGTCTAATATAATTTATGCGTTATCATTCAACCCGGCGAGGATTGTAATGGATGTCACTATGGAGAATGTGCTATGACACCATATGTGGCCATTTAAGGCCATGTATCCATAGACCATTCCCTTGTGGTGTGTGTTTGCGTGTGACCGTGTGATGTGCCAAACAGACAATGAACCTGTGTTTTGCTAAGTCGCCGTTCCTATAGGTTGGACCCAAGGACATGTGACGTACTGACCAGGAACATAAAGAATGAACATGTTCATTGTATGTGTGACACGTCACAAGCGAACACGGAACAAGGGAATGCGCCCCAAGGGAACAGTCTATGGATACACAGCCTAATGGTGATGCCTCTGCTTGGCGACATGTTGCAGTGTTTGATCCAGTGCATGGAGTTCCAGTTCGACTCGGTTATCAGTGACCGATGCATGATCCTCCAGCGTCTCAGCCTCCTCCAGGTCACCATGCCAACCACAGAGATCTTCACCTGGGAGTTCTTCCTCAACCGCTTTGACACACTCTGCCTGGAGGCCCAGCTGGATCTAGAGCATTCCACTGATCTCGGCGCCCTCACAGGTAGGGGGCAGTTCTGTGACCTAGCACTGTGGGGCGAGCACTAGATTGGCGCTGTCATTAAGGGGTGCTCTGGTCATAGACCGAGACTTAAATCCATTTTTTGTTTCCATTTTAGAGCCGTTGCCAACACCACTAACCATTCCATTACAGCTGCGCAGTACAACTAACTCTATTCTTGTGCAAGTCTCCCTTAACCTGGTCAAGTGGTCACAGAGCTGGTTTCGGGTTTGATATTTTGATGCTTCATCGGACTATGTAGCTTTAAACTAAAGTCATTTGGGTGAGCTTGTAAAATATTATTGATCTATTACGTAAGTGAGAAGACAATACAATTAGTTTGGTTGAGATAGTCTCTGGCTGGACCCTCCTTAAAAGGCCTCTCCACTTTATTTAAGACAAAATTCTGCATGATTGAGACAGATAGAGGGGGAGGCAGGCACGCGCGTGACCCCTTCCCCCCCCCCCCCCCCCCCCCCCTCCTGAGTCGTTAGCTCCCCATATTGGGAGCATTGAGCTGGTAGCCAAGGCGCTCCAGCCAAGTTTGTGAGCAATTGTCAAAGCAAGTATATACCAACATAAGAAGTGCCACCCTACCGGTGGCGCATGTTGGCCTGCTGGCCTGAAGTACAAAGTTATACAATTATAGCAGTCATATATCGTCTTTATCAGTCTGTTGGCCCGCAGGCACGGTTATATAATAATAGCACTCAGTCGTATATCGTCCTTACTAGCCTGCCGATATAATAATTAACCCTGTTGATCATATAGCAACACAAAGGCATATATATATAGGTTAATAGCGGACAAGCAATGCAGGTGGACTCCATTCAAATAATATTCGAATAACGGGATATACTATACAACACATCATTCTGGGCAATCAGGACTCTGATTGGTTCAAACCATGGCTCTGTTAATGAATGGGGTTTAGTAGAGTATTTCCAATACCGGCACTTCTAAAGATCATGTGTAGTTTAAAAGACAACTTAGTGAATGGAATGTTCTCGAACACCAATTAATCTGACATTCGATTAAATTAGTTTATCGTCCAGCAATTCCTGCGTAGATTGGTGCTGCCATTAAAGGGTTCTCTGGTCATAGACCGAGACCTGGACCCATAATTTTTTTATTCTAGGGCCGCTGCCAACACCACTAACCAGTCCGTTGCAGCTGCGCAGTACAACTATCTACTTGTGCAAGAGTAGTCTTCATTAACCTGCTCAGGTAGTAGCACAATGGATTCTTGTAAAGTTGGTGTCAATGGGGAATAAGGTCAAGTAGATTAATCCCTGGCAGCAGCGTTTAATCAGAGTAGGCCTACTCACACTTGCTATTTTTTATAATAATATCCAATCTGTCATCGCTTAGGGGAACAAAGCTTTCAGAACAGCTCCAACATTCTCGCTAATCTATAGTTTTACCGAGAGGCATCAAAAAGAGAACTAAATCGACCGACCATGGGACCGACTTTAAATGGTCTATTTAGGGATGTGGTCGGTTTAGGTAGTTTAAAAAAAATCATTACAATGGTATTGTATGGGCAATAGGTTGGGACCCAAATAAAGCGATCGATATAGGGGACTGGTCGATCTGTGGAGGTGGTCGGTTAGAGAGATTTTACTGTAGTTTGCTCCACTCCTCGGGAGTCACGTGACAATGTCCTCGGACTGAGTGTGACCTAAACTCTTCGAGTTTGATAGCCATGGTGCTTGGAGAGGAGATGGCGAAGTGGCTAGGTGGTGTTGGAGTGATTCGATTGCACATAAATCAATGCGATATGTAGTAGTACTAAGAAAAGGCTGTAGTACTAAGAATGAAAATCGATGTTTTTGTTTGATTAGTTGCCAGGCAGGTTAAGAATGTGTTGTATTAACACTGAGTATTCCTTTATTTCTACCTGAGTATTTCCTTTATTTGTACAAAACCTCGCCTGTGTAACATTTAATGACACGACGTGAATGTGCCTTCTGGGCAGCTGTTATTATGAAGCCATATGATCAGATACCAGTACCAGACGAAGTCTTATTTTTCTTCTTTCTAAGCCATATTTTCTCTCTTTTTTTTCCTAGTAAAAAAACCCCCCCCATTTCCCCACAAATATCTGAAACGAAAGTTAACAAGGCCTAATTTACTCTATCCTTTCGTGTTTTGCAGAAGAGTCCACTGGTAAATAGGCAGAATGGTGCCATTGCAATTACCGAGCAAATTCTTCAACTATTGTTTCATACAAATTCTCTAGCAATAAGAAAATTTGCATTTTAATTGTTTAGTTGTACATCAATGAAGCATTCCACCTCTATGGAACGCGCCTTGTTTTATGTCATACATTATGCCTTTTTCTTCCTTGCGGTGCTTTTCTAAGAGTTTGTAGTTGTCTGTCGAGAAACCTATTTACTGCAGAATATCATCTCTCTTATACGCTTCTTCTACGCAGAAGAATATTATCATTGAAACGAGACCACCATCTTTCAATGCTCACAATATTCTTCACTTGCCATCACCCCTTTAGTGCTGATTAGTTTTTTTTTGCAATTCCAGATGTGAGATTCATTACCCTTATTTTATGTACTGTGGCTCCCCCTAGTTGCAACCCCAAACATTTTTTTATATATTCATTTTCTTCGACGATTTCTATCTAATTTCTTTTCAGTAAAGAAAAACTAACAATCAAACCAAGATTTACAATGATTAATTGGACCGTGATGGTAATCTCAATTGTGTTTGCAGTCCTGATCTAAATTTAATGTGATTTAATAATAAGTGTTTTCTATGTCCTAATCAAGTGAATAATCGGATGATCCACTGTGTTAAGTTCCACATATACATGCTTGTATTTTATATTGAAGGCATGATCGACATTTAAGTACGTAGCATGTCTATCTTTCGGAAACATTTGTATTATTAAAATCGGAATTAGAAATGGCTTCGGAGATTATAGAAAAGAGAAGAGACATTAAACATGTAACTTAATAGTAAGTTTGTTACTAAGGACAAATATGTAATTATTATATGGGATTGTTATGTTACTGGCTTGTAGAACAGAATAAGACAGAACTTGAAAGAGTAAATAAAAACTCACCTCACCTGTGTTGGTCTGGTCAGGGGTAGACAGGGGTAGTAAAGGTGGAGTGTGGGGGGGGGGGGGGGGGGGGGTGTCTGTTGTCTATTGGATGAATAGAGAACAGGCAGATATGACCCTACGTGAGACACAAACATGTATAAACACACACATATGCAGGCACATACACATAAACACACACACACGGAGACACACACGTACATACATACACAGGCAGATATACACACACTAATGGACACACAGGCACACACTTAGGTACAGAAACATATACACTCATACAAACACACAAATGCACATATACACATATAGACGAACACACACAAGCAGACTCACACATACACACATACGTACACACATACATGTATACATACATACATACATACATACATACATATACATACATACATGGGTGGCCTAATGGGTGACATACATGGGTGGCCTAATCGGTGACATACATGGGTGGCATAATCGGTAGAGCGAAGGCTTCCCGTGCGGAAGGTCGGGAGTTCGAATCCCACCCGAGTCAAACGAATGATTTATATAATTGATGCTTGTCGCTACCTAGCCAGGCTCTTGGCATCAATAGGATAGGACAAGGACTGGTTTGCACAGTATCAGGATAATGTGACTGTGTGTGATATCAGATCATGGTGCCGGTGGCCTGGCCTCCCAGTGGGGCAGCACTATATAAAGTCACCATGAGTGCGCACTTTCACAAGTCGGTACCCGTCCTGATATGACCTTTGATGTTGCTAGGTCGTAAAACAAACAAACAAACGCTCGCGTCTCCCATCCGCAGACCTCACAAGCAGCAACCGCGACAATGCAGAGCACTTCCTGAAGAAGATCAACCGGGCGCGTTTCGCCCTGGCGCGCACAGATAGTGTTCGGTCACTGACTGGCAGCATCCTGTCCAAGCCGCCCTACCGCCGCGCCGCCTCCATGCCCCACCACCTCATCTCCAAGACCACCCACAAAGGTAGGTGCCCCCATGCCAGCCCGGTCTGCTTCGGCACTGCACTTGGGGCACAGTCTGCAAACCTTAAGACAGTGTTCGCGTCACATTGAGGGTGAAGGAGTTGGGAGGGGAGATTTAATTATGAGTATAGGATTTTGTATGCAGGTATAGCAATACCTCAGGGCGTTTGACGCCCCTGCCTTGCAGAGTTCTAAACCACTGCCTTGTGGTACAGGTCCTTGACAGAACCGAAGGCTAAGGGAGCAAACCCTAAACAGAAAACCATGTCACTGTGGCAGCATTAAGGGCGGTTGATGTATGGAACTCCCAACATCTCCCGACCAGCCACTGCAGGGACAAATAGTTTTGCGCCTGTCTTGACATTCTTGCCGGTGTGAAACCTCTATTTGCTCCCCGAGAGAGTGCCGCTGGTAACTTGCAAAAGCCAGCAGCACTTCAACACTTTTGCAGGCAGCTTTCATGAAATGAGAGCTAAATGGAGAGTGGCAGTCAAGTAATGAAAGCAGTCTTTGTAGCATCGCAACCGACAGCATGATGATGATGATGATAGGATTTTGTAAAAAAAATTATTGCTAATCTGGTAGCAAATGATAATTTAGATTTTATTTTAATTAAAAATATTTTTATGTTTAAGATTATTTTGTTTTTAATTAAAAATATTTTTATGTTTAAGATTATTTTGTGTGTAATGAAATTATCTTCCCTGCCCATAGCGAATAAGTGTGTTAACACTTGTCTTCACCGCTGGACAGCACTAGTCCAATTTGATTCAAATCTTTAGAATTTTGCTATAGTAATAATTAAAGCGATATTACAAAAAAAGGAGATAATATGAAGTATGTGGATCGACTGGGATTACAAAGAAATGGTTTGGGGTGATTTGATTGGTGGTGAGTCCTTTTTTTTTTTTGAAGGTTATTGAGCTTTACAAAAGAAAATTCAAATCCCATTAAGTCTACTTAGTCCAGATTGTGTTGGTTAATATATGACAATCATTTTAGCAGGTTTTATTGACAAATCAGGAGTTATCTATATGTATACCTATATATGCATAACTCCTAATTTGTCTATATATATATTTATATATGTATATTTATATATGTTTATTTAATGTATGCTAATCAAACAACTGACTATCTGAAAATGGATTAATGTTGTTAAGACAACATGTGAGTTTACACAAGGGACACTGGGCATGTGTTTATCCCTAGCTTGAAAGTGGTTGTCATGACAACAGGGTTTGATTTCTGCCTACCAGCCGATTGCAGACTGCAGGAAGGTTCTAGACTGAAGCCCTGCCTGGACTACCGCTCTGTCCCAGGTACACCCCTCCGAATGTTTCGGCGTGTTACTGCCGTGTACTACTAACGAAGCATCTTTCACCCCTCACACCCCTCCACCCCCACCCCAACCCCCACCACCACCCCCACCCACCTGTCTGAGTGACAGTTGTGAGCTCTGGTCGCCCCGTGTGTGCCTACCGTAGTGTTGTGCTTTTGAGATAGACTTTGGGAATAGATCTTCCGGAATTCCGAAATTTTTATCGGCCCGATTTTCTCCGGACATGGTCAAAATTTACGACCATTCCAGCTTCTCCCATCACTTTAGAAGTCCCAAAAATTCATAAAATACTTTCCTGATTTTTTTTTTTTCAAGCCATTCTTATCTATCGGTTAATTAATTTGCCCGTTCTGGCGGGATGTCTTGGAAGAACAAAAAATAAATTTGTCGGTATTTGAAGAAGTGCTGGTGATCAGACATCTTTAATGGGAATTTATTATTGATCGGTTCTTGAATAGATGTGAGGCGTCTAAGTGTGAGAGGTAGAACATTGCCATGAACATTAATTCCTGTACATTCTTGAATAATTGCAGGATGTGGGAAGTCTTAAATATTTAGTGTTGATTCGTGAATAAGTCGGAACTGGGACTTTTTGGGTACACATGGATTAGTGTCTGTTTTTAAAAAAAAGTGTTGAAAGTGGGACATCTTGGATCCAAATTATATTGATGAATATTCCATGATAAGTGACGGGTGTGGGAAATCGTGTGCATATTAATTAGTGAACCTTCTTGAATAAGTGTTAGAGGTGGGATATCTTATGTACATGAAATTCTGTCCATTTTTTGTTAGGTATGGGGCCTGTCCAAATTTATCACTGGCAGTTCTTTGATACATACCATTGTCAGCATGTGACACTTGCCTGCTAATTATGGTTGATTATTGCAGTGTCCGTATGGGGCCTGTAAAGTCTTTAAAAGACTAGAACTTCATTTTCCCCATTTCAAGGCCTTGAAAAGCCTTGAATTTAACCTATTTAGGGTAATCTGTATTGAAAAGCCTTCAATTCAATTAAACCGTCCCCACTGATCTAAATAAGTTCAGATTCGCCATTGTTGTTTTTCCTGAAATCCAAATGAAAATAGTCTTGAATTCCTATCAAAAACAACCTTGAAGAGCCTTGAAATAGCCTTGAATTCCATATCTTCACATGTGTATGGACCATATTATTGAATAAGTGAGGGGGATTGGAAGTGGCTAATTTAATTATTGATGGTTCTTGAACATATTGTGACGATTATGGCGCGGTACTATTTGACTCAGAAGTTAGGTTTTGAATAAGTATATGGCGTACCTTTGGTGATGGACCTTAACACTGCAGTATGTGCTGGTAGTGTATGGTGATGACATATTCAGCCTACTCTTTTCAATCAGCATTAATAGTAAATATAACATTAGATTAGAACAGAAAAACCCACAAAAGAAAAATCATAGATCATCAATGAAAGCAAAGGTGTTTTTGGGGTTCTTTTTTGGTGTCCGGTAAGCTTGTTGAGGTTGCTAGGGAGCCCTTCTTAGCCAATCACATCTTAGTATCTCCGAATATACCATAGAAAACTATCCATCTGACTTAGTTACATAAGAAGTTAAATTGACCCATGAAGTTACGTAACATGACCAAAGTGTTGTTCTTTCATTGCTTTTGTATAGTTTTGAACTCATCCGCTGCTGATTGGCTACAAATACGTTGAAAGTGTTGTCAACATATACTACTTTATTTGTCAGTTGCATGGTATGTGAATGTGGATTTGAATTCTTTTTCTCTCCATAATATTACTTAACCGTGATGACGTAATGCGCGGGTGTGTGTGTGTGTATGTGTGTGTGTTAATTGTCTGGGTCCCTTCAGAGGCATAGTCCTGACCTCTCAACTTATAATGTTGCCATTTCAGATTACAGTAAAACCTCTCTAAAGCGACCGACCATGGTACCGACTTTAACTGGTCCATTTAGGGAGGTGGTCGGTTTAGGGAGTCTTTTATCGTTACAATGCCATTGTATGGGTGATCGTTTGGGATCCAAATAAAGCGATCGATATAGGGGAGTGGTCGATCTGTGGATGTGGTCGGTTAGAGAGGTTTTACTGTATATCCAACGCATACTGGGTTGAGCATGCTATATATATATTTCGCCTAACATGGGTTTCTGAAGTGTCAGTACTTGGTTTACATAATGTCCCTGGAACAATAGATTATAATGCTTCTGGCTCTTCGTACTGATATGACTTTATATGTTACCAGGGTGTAAAACTCCAACAACCAACAGCTTCTGGATCATGTCTTAGGAGGTTCTATGCGTTAATTGTGTAAACAATATATATTTATTATTTATGTAATAATTATGTATGGTATTACATGTTATACTCATATTATTAAATATGGTGTTTCTTGTCTGTCTGGTAGTGTTATGACCGGATGTGGGAGAACACAGGTTTCTCGTGTGGAAGGTCGGTAGTTCGATTCCCAGTCGAGTAAAATCAATGACTTACAAAATTGATACTTGTCGCTACCTAGTCTGACTCGGCATTACTAGGATAGGGCAATGACTGGTTAGCTCAGTATCAGGATAACGTGACTGAGTAGGATATCGGGTCATGGTACTGGCGGTCTGGTCTCCCAGTGGGGCAACATTATGAAGTCGCCATGAGTGTCCACTGTCACAAGTTGCTACCCGACCTGTTTTGACCTTAGTTATTGCCAGGACGTAAAACCCCAACAAACAAAGCTATTCTTATGTATTTATTATTGGGTGGCGGTGGTTTGAGCTGCATGGGGAGCAGGCAACTGTGTTAAGGTAGGACAAGTTCATGTCACACCGACAGTATGTGAGTGTAAGTTAGGTGGTGTATCCCGATTAGAATATGGCACTGTATTTTGTGGCACTGTATTGTGTGGTCCAACCCTCACCGAAGTGAGGGCTAGACCACATGCAGGTAAATACAGTGAAACCTCTCTAACCGACCACCTACACAGATTGACCACTCCCCTATATCGATCACTTTATTTGGGTCCCAAACAATCACCCATACAAAACCCTTGTCATGACAAAAAACCTCCCTAAGCCGACAACCTCCCTAAATGGACCATTTGAAGTCAGTCCTATCGTCGGTCTGTTGATATCCAGTATTTAGACTGCTCAAATGATATATATATTGAATCTTCATAGCGACAAGAGCAATCTTCATAGCAAGTCGGCGACCATTCGCCGATCGGTTACCGATTGATCGCCAATCGCTCAACGACCGGTCGCCGACTGCTCGGCGAGTGGTCGGCGACTGATCAGCAATTAATCGGCGATCCACCCCTCAAGATTTGACCCTGATCGCCTACTGCTCTGCGACCGAATCGCCGAGCGGTTGGCGACCGATCGCCGACTGATCGCCAATCATTGTTTTTCCAGCCTTTTTTTAAAAAGCTTTGGTTGCAAAGACCGTTCCTATGACCGTGGGTCTTTTTGGTCGCAAAGTGGTCGCAAGCTGTAGTGTGTCTGAGACCATATAGCAAATCGGTGGAGGTTGTTGCCTGTCTGTTATATTACAGATGACACTAGTCTAGACAACGGGGGTGGAGGTGAGGGGATGACTACCTAACAGCTTTCTCTTGCTCATTTAGTGACAACACAATTCAATAATCCCTCTACTCGTCAAAATAAATATTCACCACGTGTCACTGGGATTGCTTTAATTGTTACTTATTTTTCAGAGTTGTAATGCAGGGTGTTAGCAATTTCTGGGTGTTAACTGCCCAGTATCCAGTTTGTGCATAGGATAACACAGAGAATACGTTTTTTGCAAAATTATACTGGAATGATTAATTTGAGTCCTGTTTGGTTGAACCACAGTAAATCGGCTCGATTAAGACCCTGAATTACAATCATAAAATTATGAGTTTTTGAAATAATGAGCTACAATTAACTTTAGCCCCCTTGGGACGCCACCCGAATTAATGCACCCCTGTGGCAGGATGCTACCAGCTTTTATGCATTCCTGAAATTGAATACCAACTGCATTATTGCATCCCTGCAACAAGATGCCACCTGCATTTAAGCAGGAAGAATTTATAAAATACATAAAAGTTTCAAAATAAAAAACGGTTTTAGAGATCACTGAAAAGAGAATAGATATCATTATCAAACATATAAACATTACATTTAATGACTACATTTTAAACTTCAGTAATTTTGATCAGTGCACGCTGGAAGTATCAATGTATTTGATATAACACTGGTCGTGACAAAACTGAGTTTTAAAACAAAAAACCAAAAAACAACCGGGAACGATGCAATAGATATCACTATCGATAATGTCTTATTAGACAATGTTAATAATGTCTTATCAACAACATTGGGGGATTTGAATGGGAAGTATTGAGCAAGCCTTTGGAGGTACTGAGGTGCCATGATGTGAGTGTTCCTTGAACGCGAATACCCAGAAAGTTGTCACGTGTGCGAGATCGCGGAGTTCAGTTCCCGGTCGAGTCAAACCAATGACTTATATCAAATTGATACTTGTCGCTTCCTAGCCATGTGCTCGGCATTATTAGGATAGGGCAAGGACTGGTTGGCTCAGTATCAGGATAATGTGACTGAGTGGGATATCAGATCATGGTGCCAGTGGCCTGGTCTCCCAGTGGGGCAGCACTATAAAGTCGCCATAAGTGTGCACTGTCACAAGTCGGTACCCGTCCTGATATGACCTTAGATGTTGTTAGGACATAGAATTCCAACAACCAACCAACCCAGAAAGTTGACCTTCTTATCCGTCCAGCTTCACGAGGAACTCGGCGGAGACGGCGCAGTCGAAGTGAGAACGCTAGGCTAGAACTAGGTCATTCATCTCTGCATTGGTTCAGTATTAATTGCAGCCCCGTTGCGTGATTGACTAATTTTATTCCTATTAAATTTTAAATTACCCTTTTATTCTGGTCTACATTTGATTTCAGTCAAGCTTGTTTTTCTCTATTAATGTATTATCCTCCTGCGTATGCTATATATATACAATATTGGTATGTCGCTGAGACAACTGTAGATTTTCTTCGGTCTTCGCTCAAATGTCAGATCTTCGCAGTGTGACTAGAACTTTTGAGCCTGTTTCGCTTCCTCTTGTAGTTTGAGTTGAACCGCTAGACAACCTCCTACAGATAGCTAGATAGACAGCCAATAAACTCATCATTTCAATTATATTCTGGTCATTTTCGAAGTGAAATATTGTCCACTTCGTAGTTGGTAGCTATGGAAATCCTAGTCGCTATTTTTTATATATAAAAAAACACAACTAGATCTAGGACATTGACAATGCTATGAATCTATTTATAAACAAGGGCTACTCATTTTGGGCATGCTTGCTAACTTTTTAATTTGTTGCCGGAGAAGTTACAATTTCTATCCGAATGTATCAGCTGGTGTGACCCTTTTTGTGTGATTAAGTGGTTAAGTGGTATATTTACAGTGTTCACTTTTTGTTTGATTTATTCCTTAACTTAATATTGCTTCTTACTGTTCATACTACGCAATTCAACATCTTCCAGTTCCACTCTTACCTAGTCTAGTGCATTGATGCGAAATGGTACACCTGCAACCAGCAAACATTCGATGGTAGAATATTTCTATAGGTGTATACATGTTTACCACTGGTTGCTTAAATAAGTTCCCAGTGAACATTGAAGCCGCTTAATGAATCACATAAAAAGTCTACTTGGCAAGTTACAAGAAGCTGCTTTGTAAGTACACAAATATAGAGAAATGTAGAGAAATATAGTTAAATATGTTTACAAGTGAAATCAGACCAAATGTGCCACTGGTGGCTTGTAGCCAGAAGAAATCTCTGGCTATAGGAGGGCGCGGGCATCTGGGTATTTAGTGCATCGCGCCCTAGCAACTGTTTGAGGCGGTGAAAACAATGGCAGTCACAGCATTGAAGCGAATGTAAATAAAACAAAAAGCACAAATCTTTTCACTCCTATCTAATTTTGTTATTTAGAACCATAAATATTAACTAGGGAGTTGAAGTAATGTTATTTATGAGTATAACTTACTCAATAAGTGAAATTCAGTCAAATTAAACCTCAAATCCGAGTGATATTAAGGCAGCTGCTGCATCGGCAGCATTATTGTGCATACAAATATAACAAAAAGCACAAATCTATTCACTGCTACGATCTAATTCCGTTGAAATGATGTTATTTAGGAACATAACTTAGTCAATAAGTGAAATTCGGCGTTATTGCGAATGTAAATAACACAAAAAGCTGGTTTGTTTTCACTGCATCAACCAGAAGTGACGTGAACGTGCGCCCTCCTATAGATAAAGGAAGTCAATCCATACGGATTATGACTGATTCTGCCCAGCAGCGACCAAACAAGTGCATGCACTTGACCGTTATGAGCAGAATAAACAAACAATCACTGACAAAAAAGAATTTAAAAAAAAGAAAGAAACAGAAAGAAGATAATCTTCTCAGTAACCACACGGTTTCTTCCACATTGCCGAGTGGTGGAGAATAGTTGTTAAATTAGGGTGCTCGAGGTGGTGGGAGTGACTGGAGTGTGAGTGCTTAACTTGTGCTGCGGTGTGCTGTAGAGAAGGACAAGACCTACCCCCGCCAGCAGTCAGCGCCCCAGTTTGGCCGGCGCGACCCATCCGGCTCCCGCTCCAGCATCGGCATGTTCTCCAACTACATGTTCCCAGGTGAGTGCTCGCTTTGTCTGCTTATTTACTTATTTGTGGGTGCTGACATGGCGGGACACAGCTTTACATTGGGTTCATTAAGTAGGGCGCACTTCCCGTGTTCTGACATGCCAGGACACAGCTTTACATTGGGTTCATTAGGTATGGCGCACTTTCCATGTTGTGACATGCCGGGACACAGCTTTACATTGGGGTCATTAGGTATGGCGCACTTCTCATGTTGTGACATGCTGGGACACAGCTTGACACTGGGCTCAGTAAGTGGGGCACACTTCCTGTGTTCTGACATGCCGGGACACAGCTCGAGACTGGGGTCAGTAAGTAGGGCACACGTCCTCTGTTGTGACATGCCGGGACACAGCTCAACACTGGGCTCAGTAAGTAGGGCACACTTCCTGTGTTCTGACATGCCGGGACACAGCTCGACACTGGGCTCAGGAAGTAGGGCACACGTCCTGTGTTGTGACATGCTGGGTCACAGCTCAACACTGGGCTCAGTAAGTAGGGCACAGTTCCTGTGTTCTGACATGCCGTGTTCTGACATAATTTTGGTTAATAACCCCTGAAATACATTTGCACCCACCGCCATCTTCTCCTAAGCAGGTGGCAATGTGCGCGAGTTTACAGATGAGGAGAGTAACTTCGCTGCCCTGCTGCAGAGAGCCATGGAGCAGGAGGGTGTCGACCGGGAGACCATCCACACACTGGTCACACTTCTAATGAAGGTGTGAACGTCTTGAATGCTGCTCAGTTTGATCCTTAACCATTCACAATGGTAGCCTGTAGCATCACACTAACACATACGTAACTATGAGAGGCTGCGGGCCAATCATTATATGTGCTGTATTTATAGATGCAAATATAATAATCATTATGGAGACAGGAATGAAAAATCTCTGCGATTTCGCGGATTTCCGTGGTTAAAACTTTTTTTTTTACCGATTAACGCTAAGCAAAATGGCAAGGAATCAGGATGTATATGCCAATAGTTGGTTAGTTAGAATCTCATTCTTATATGACTTTCAATGTTGCTAGAACAGAAAACCCAAACAAGAAAGAGTTAGGTAGTGGTGATAAAATAGTCACAACAGGGTGAGTTGAATCCTGACTCCCAGCTTTTTTCTGTGATTCCCTTGATTTCCCGCTTGATTTCGGTTTGATTTCCGCATTTTGTTGCCAGACACCACTTTCATCCCTGAGAACAGTATTGACTACATGTCCTCTGTTGTTTATTGGTTATTTAAAGATGTAGCTGTTTCACAAGCTAGTTCTGAATTTATTGTTTGTGGTTCATTTGCCACATGTGTTAGTGAAAATTTCGGTCGTGGACGATTGGTCTTCCTTATTCCACTGCTCCTTGCCCTATCCTAGTAATGCTGAGAACCTGGCTAGGTAGCAACAAGTATACATTTCTTAAGTCATTGGTTTGACTTGACCATGGTTCAAACTCGCGGATTCCAATCTCATGACCTACCAAAATGGAGAGATGGATGCTCAACTCACGTCACGTCTGGTGACACTTGCTTTGTTTGTTAACTTGACACATTAGTTAATTGATTACTTGCGTTCAGTTAGTTAACTCTGCATATGTGTTGTGTGTATAGTTCGTTATGGTCTTATATCAAGTTAGTTATCACATTACTCAGGCGTATTACATAATTATGCGTTTGCTTTCAGTTCATGGTGCACACAGACCAGGACCGGATCAATGAGGACCACGAAATGAGTCGGTGCCAGAAGCTGGTGCTGCGCCACCTTAACATTCTGCTGAGCTACAATAAGAAAGAGCATGCCTTCAGTGTACCGCCCTACAAGCTCAGGTAACCAGCTTCAGTCTTACAGTGAGTGCATCTAGTTTAATACCCTACAACCTTAGAGAACCAGCTTCAGTCTTACAGTGTGTGCACCTAGCCTACTACCCTACAAGTTCTGGTAACCAGCTTCAGTAACAGTAGCACATCTGGGCTGCATTCAAGGTACGCCTCGGAGGCGCCTCGCCTGAAGTGACCCTAGTCTTAACGACTTTAGCTGGCGGGTGCCTCGAAAATGGTGACCTCCATAGGGTGCAGCCATTTGCAATTGATAAGAAGAGCTCTGATTGGCTGAAACCACTGAATTCGGCGGACATTTTGTAGGTGCTTTTTGCCTCCTGTCTGAAAGGTGAGACCTCTCCAAGACGACTCGGATGCGTACCCTGAACACAAATAGGCTAAAAAGACGTCTCAGAGTCGACTCGGAGGCATACCCTGAACGCGGCCCAGGCTTACTGTCTTAAAAGCTTGGGAAATCAGCTTCAGTCTAATGGCGGGCATATTTAGCTTATTATCCTACAAGCTCAGGTAACTAGCTTCAGTCTAATATTGAGCACATCGAGTTTACTATGCAACAAGCGTGAGGAATCAACTTCAGTATAACACTGAGCACATTTAGCTTATTCTACAAGCTCAGGTTCCCAGCTTTAGTTTTAATAATAGTGAGTAAATGTAGCTTACTAGCTTACAATTTCAGGTACTGAGCTTCAGTCTAAATATATTTGTATTTAGCATATTTAGTTGACTGTTTATTCACTCAGGCAACCAACTATAGCCTAGCAATGAGAAATTTAGCGTATATCCCCATAACCACAGATTCCAGGATACACCCCATGAACCACAGATTCCAGGATACACCCAGCTAATGCCAGCAGATTCAAACTCATTACTGCACATGACTAAACTGAACAGAGCATCCTCACGACATGGGATGAGCCCTGATGGTGAAGTCTCCAACTTGCCCTGAGCATACAGCTCAAACAGTCTAATCTAATCTCTAATCTAAAAGTTCCCATAGACAATGAGCACATATAGCCCATTGTCATACAAACTTAGTTAAGTATGGTAACTACAGTTGAACAAATTGCAGATCTGAGCAACACTTAAAGCTGCATAATCTGATGAAGGTACATTTTCTAAACCAAAATACTTACATAGATTTTGATCCTACATATATCTAAATTAGGTACATACTTGTGCACTTATTAAGCACTTATTAATCATTAGAAGGGGACGCTAAGTCGATTTTGTAGAACCTATTATTGCTGAAGCCTCTGCTGTCCAGCATTCTGACATGCACACCAAAATTAATTTGGCATGTTTTCATTTCAAATATCTCCCAATGTTAGCCAGCCCTTTATAATAAAATTTACTTCAAAGTAATGTAAGGCAGATTACAGTGATCAGCCTTAATATATTTATCTAAATAGATTATGGGAGATACTTAAAACCATCGGGCTATGTAACTTTAAGCAATTGAGTATTGCTTAAATCCAGTTCCGTGAGCAGGTGTTTTAACAATGCTTGTATGTTTCCAGGTTGTCTGCCGTCTTCAATGCATACCTGGCAGAACTTCCACAAGTGAGATAGAGTTTTCTTTGTATTTGACCCATTCACATCACCAGCTATTTCTTCACCACTACTGCCCGATGAGACCTTAGATGTTGCCAGGACGTAAAACTCCCAACAACAAACCTCTTCACCACTACTTCATTAGCATTGCACCTCTTTTCTCTGACCTCTTAGAGAATGTTACTATGACGCCACATTGTTATTTACAGTTTCCACCATTTCATGTCTGATTTGTTTTCCGTGGATCTCTTTAAGAAATCGTCCATTCCCAATTTTTAATTAATAATAAAAGTATTATTTTTGTATGTTGGACATGCTGCCAACAAAAATGCTGGCGACATTTTAACTGCAGCGAAATGCAGGTAGCATCTTGCTGAGAGAATGCATTATTCAGATGACATCCTTTAAAAAAATAATTTGTTTAGGATATGGGTTATTCTCCAAAACTGGGAACCAAATATTTGGTCTCCGCGTTATGATGCTGATAATTAAGTCTTTCTTTTATTGATGGCAGGTCGAATAATTATTCAAGCCTCTGTCTATTAGGTATGTTAGCAGTTGAACATGTCTTGAATCTATTCCACAAAAGATATCAAAATTATACTTGTATGAGTTTGTGCTAGAGTGAGATGTGAAAATTTACACCATGCATTTAGCCAAACTGTTTTTCAACTTTTTTATTGTAAGCCATAACATTGTTTGCTTAACTGTAATTAATCAAATCTTGTTTGACTTTGCTGTGTATGTGTATGTTAAAATGATGTTCTGGATGTGTCTTGATTTTCATGTTAGATGACTGATATTAACATATTCCTCAATTTGTATAAGATTTAAATCAAAAAGTGAAATCTATTTTTTTCAACTTTGACATATATGCACAACATGCCGACCTTTGTAGAAACATGGATTCTGCTATTATTGGGAATATTTGTTGGTATTATTTGGAAGATTTTCACTTTTGGTTTCCATGTCACACTTTTAGAGAATGACCCATATATTAGTTGATTAACCGGGGACAATCGTAGACAATTGGTCTTCATTATTCCACTGCTACTGCTATCCTAGTAATACCAATTACCAGGCTAGGTAACGATAAGTATCAATTTGAAGTCATTGGTTTGACTCAACCAACTATCAGTTACCTACCAAAATGGGAGGCAGGTGCTCAACTCATTTAGCCATCTCATCTTAATGAGTTTAAACCATTATTACATTAAATTGTGACGCTATAGTTATGAAAACCAAGTGTCTGCATCCCAACCCCAAATATTTATTAATATAACTTCAAACTATCCCATTACGGTTTCGAATAAAAATCAGGTCTCATTCATAACTGATCAAAGAGGTGTAAATTTAACAAAAGATACTGAACCCCCACCCCCCTAAAAAAAATAGAACACCTTTAAGAAAGAATTTTCAATTGAAACACTGCGATCCCAAAGTGACCTTTATATTGCAATCTAGATGCATGGTGAACAAGCAATGCATTTCCTTTTAATTAGAAAAACTAGTTTTGTGACCTGTTTCAAATACAAATCAATACAAATACTAAATATGAGAACATGTGCTTAATCCTAGATAGAACTGGACTGATAATTGATATTAGTGGCCCAGAGCAATAATGCCCATAACCTTTGTTTGCTTTCATCATTAGGTGTTGGACAAAAACTTCCAACTGGGAAATGTGGTGTTGCTGGTGTCCATGATGCTGCTGCAGTATTGCCCATCACCTCAACGGTACGCGAGCGACTACCAACCAGCGAACTACACCCTGTGGTACCTGGAGCCACACTCGCGGCAGACCTGGCTCAAGGCCCTTATTATTATTCTCTACAAGGTAAGCAGATCCACGCCTTCCATACGTCTTTGTCAATAGACCACACAGGATGCCTGGATGAGTTGAGCCTCCGCCTCCCTGTTTTGGTAGATCATGGGATTTTGACCTGTGGGTTTCGAACCCTGGTCAAGTTAAACTAATGACATAAATTTATACTTGTCGCTACCTAGCCTGGTGCTTGGCACTACTAGGAGAGGGCAAGGAGCAGTGGAATGAGGAAGACCAATTGTCTGAAATTGACCCTGCTTAAGCAACTAATGTACTAAAAGAAGAGTGAAAAAAAAGATTATATCGACCCTCAACATGCGCTCTAGTCTAAGCTAGTAGGGGGAAAAAACAACTAATGTGGGCAGAAGCTCATTGTGCCCTGTGGAAAAGGTTTTAGAGAGGATTTCCACCACCAATCTGTCCTCTGATGGCAGTAGCAAGAACTAGTGTTGTAGGTAGCAGCTCAATACGCATCCTATACGGAAAAGGTATATTGATGTGCTCCGACACAAAAACCTGCATGTACATGTATTTTGACACCAAACATTTATTAGGCTGTACTGTTTAAATATTGTTTAAATATATCTTTTATGAGAGCAGTTCATTTTACAATGTGTTAACATATTTGATTGGTGTGTGTTCCTGACGATATTTAATTGAAAGTGATATTTCACACTGGCTTTCTGTTCCTGACATGGGGGTTAAATAATGTATTTACTCACTTAGATTATATATATATTAACTTAAAAGTACCAAGCCTAAACCTGACAACCGTTGGCAATAGTGTGTGGCAGCGGGAGTTGGGGTGGCGCCCCCCAGGGACTTACCACAGAACTAAAGATGTGCTAAATGCATTGGGTGGTGATTACTGGCAGAACTAGCCAGGCAGCTAAAGCAAAGAATCTACTATACATATTCTACTGTATACTAGTCCTCTCAGGCAAGGAGCCATATAGACAGGTATGCGTGGATAGGATGGTGACATCAGGGAGTCTAGACGGTGTAATGGTTAGTACACTGGCCCGGAATGCAAGATATGTGTGTTTGATTCCCGCTCTAGGTGCAATATTTCCCATTTTCATAACCCCCTCGACACATGCCGGGCGCGGTGGCCGAATCGGTAGAGCATGGGACTCGCGGGCAGAAGGTCAGGAGTTCAATGGTTCCTGGTCGAGTCAAGCCAATGACTTTTAAAATTGATACTGGTCGCTTCTTGGTGCTCAGCATTAATAGGATAGGGCAAGGACTAGTTAGCTCAATGTCAGGATAATGTGACTAAATGGGTTATCAGGTCATGGTGCCGGCGGCCTGATTTCCCAGTGGGGAGGCACTCTAAAATCCCCATGCGTGCGCACTGTCACAAGTAGGTACCTGTCCTGATACAATCTTTGATATTGCCAGGACGTAAAACTCCAACAACCCTCCAACTAACCTGCGCGACAGTATGATCTTTGGCTAAAGCTCTGCCGTTGACAACACTTTGTATGCCGGATATACAAGCAGATCTGTGGATATGGACAGGGAGGTTTAACAGGAGTGTGTATATTTGGCCGACAGTACCGCTACAACACAGCCCCAGCGTCCGCCACCATCCAGACGCTCGTGCGGATTGCCATCAACACCATTGATGCCCAGCAGCACCGCTGTCGACGTCACGATGACATGTTCGGTCCGGCTAGTCCTGTTGTGCACCGTAACAGAGGTACGTCAAGCTCACGTCAAGCTTACTTACGTCAAGCTTACGTCAGACAGGCAAGCATAGTGCCATTGTAACATTTCTGTGATATGATCAGCACAGTGAGTAAGGTGCACTTAGACATGTGCTTTGTTATGCATATATTATATATATTATATATTTATTTATCAATTATATATATATGATATATAATGATATATATTATGTTATATATAATATATATTATATATAATGTATACATGTAATGTATATAATGTATAATATATATATAGAATGTAGATATAATAATCCGCTGCAGTACATCCTACCAATCGGATTAAACTAATTTTAGATATGTTTACTTATTATATTTATGCACACATATATGTAATATATTATATATGTATAATATATAAATATAATAGAATTATATCTATTGTAGTGGTCTGCACTGACCTCTCAGGCAAGGAGCCGTATAAACAGGTAGGCGTGGATAGTGTGGTGACATCAGGGAGCCTAGGTGGTGTAATGGTTAGCACACTGGCCCGGAATGCAAAGAGATGTGTCGATCGCTTTATTTATCATTGTAACAATAAAAAACCCTCTAAACCAATCACCTGCATAATTGGACCATTTAAAGTCGGTCCCATGGTTGGTCGATTTAGAGAGGTTTTACTGTATTTCTTTTACTCCGAGTGGGATAATGTGCTGTGGCAGATTATTGACCAAAGAAAAGGTGGCAATCATGAAGCCAGATGGAAAATAATGCAGTGCATAATAGGGAGTGCGGAGTACAGTATATATGTATGGGTAATATAGTGGTACTTATATTCACATAATATATCATATGTTACGTACATTAAACGTCTAGCAATGGCAATATCCACTAGGATGCACGTCTATAAAACCGTGCAAATATCAGCAGATATTTGCGTAGGTTATCGCTACGACTTTCAGTCACTTACTTTATATACACGGATTTACTTATTACTTCCAAATTTATTGAAGGAGGTTATATGAGCCTGTCTCAAAAGGTGATAACAGAAAGGGTTACACTGAAAACACAATGACATTTACTTCAAATCAATATGTATTCTATTGGGATTACGAAACACCATGTAACAAACAAATCAATTTATCCTGAGCAAAACGATAAGCAGATAGTATGTTGATCGTTACAATGGACAAAGTTTTGTCCCATATTTCTTCGCACCTTTTGAGACAATCTCATATGATAAAGAGACTATGTATCTAAGTATTAATCGCAGGGGATATACATGCACATTTGCAATCATGCAATTTCGAGAAGGTTTCAATTTGCTTAGTCAGCTGAATTATCCGAGTAGGATGGTCATTACAAGTTGTGAAACATATTACTTATACAATAAGTTATAAGCTCGTTGATGGTGCTCTACCAAAACTTGTACTTGGACCTGAACACCCGGTAGTTTGAAGCAGCGCCATCTACATTGTATTATATGTTTTTATTTTATTTGTGTGACGTCACTGTCATAATAATGCAAGTCTCTGAGATGGCACTTGTGTGACCAGGAGCTAGTTGTCATGTCTGTCCAATTTCCGATGTAAGACACATGTACTAAAGCCCCAGTCACACTATGGCTTGTGACCGCTTTGCGGCCACATTAGACCAAAGAACCCAGTCACCGGCAACCTCCTTGCGACCAAAACAATGGTTGTGGACCGAGCGACCATTATGGTCGCAACAATATTTTTAGTGCAGTAGCTGCAACCTTGCGACCAAAATGGTTCCAAGGAGGTCAGCGACCACTTTGTGACCTCTTTGCAACTAACCTTTTTTTATGGTCACAAGGCGACCACTGAGGGCCAATTTGTGACCACTTATGCCCAATCTTTGCGACCAACCCTTTTGTTGTCACAAAGTAGCCGCAAGCAGTCAACACCAGCAGTGTGACTGGGGTAGATATAACAACAAACGCCTAAATAACTTGAGTTATCTGAACACATGAGCGTGTCAATGGCATCACAACCAAAACACTTCCGACAAACTTGCCGCCAAACACCACACCAATGATCACGTGACCTTTCCATCCAATGAGCCACACAGCGCGCTGCTTCCGGTACCTGCTTCCGGTATGCTCTCATTTAACTGACTTTCGCCCTTTTCCAGCAACTCTTTTCCCCGGTATGTATTCCGACGGCTCTCCTCTGTACGCTAACTTTGGACGCCTTAACGCAGTCCGCCCCTCTTAGTTGCTAAGTCTCCGGGAGGCAGGGGTCCAGCTTGTGCCGCCCCTTACTCTCTCTCTCTCTCTCTCTCTCTCTCTCTCACTCTCTCTCTCTCACCCCATTAAGTTGCACCGTGCACACGGTGTATCCTGGAAGGTGTTGGGTTCGAACTTGGGAGCCGATTTACCCACATTGAAGTGTTAGTTAGACACCCTCGCTATACATTACGGCTGCTCTTGTAGAGAGCTTCTACTATCGGGTCATTACTATCGTTGCTGCCATTTGGATGCATTTAATGCCTCACAGACACCACCTGCATTAATGCCTCACAGACACCACCTGCGTTAATGGATCCCCACCACAGGACGCCGCCTGTATTAATACACCCTTCAGCATATCGTCTGTATTTCTTTTTCTTCAGGAAGCCAGAGGGAAAATAATCAGGTTTATCTTATAACTATTAAAAGGTGCATAGTCCGAGGGTTTTGAATTTCTGGTATATTTTTGTTAATAGATAAATATATTAGGTTGATCATTAATAAAAGAAGCCTACTTCACTTTAATTTTGAAGTTATTTTTATTTAGCTTGTTAACTTTTGGGATATTTGAAGTGAAAACATGCTAAATTAATTTTGGCATGCATGTTGAAATGCTGGAGCTCATAGGCTTCAACAGTGACTGGTTCTATACTTAGCACTCCTTCTATGCAGCAATACATGTTTAATGAACATCAAATCTAGGTATGTGTTTTGGTTTTAAAAGAGTGCTATGCTTTCGTTGGACTATGCGGCTTTCATGTTTCTTTGTTTAAGTTGGAAATTTAAAAAATAGCTTGAGAATACCTTAAGGAATCATGAACAAAATATTCGACATTTAAGTTTTACATAAATAATAAGGCTAACTAGAGAAACACTTGGATTACTATGTGGTGCTAAAGTGGCGTCCTCTGGTGTTGGGAATTGGCAGTACTAATGCAGTGGTGAATTTGCTAGGTTGATTGATTGGTGGTTTCTTTACGCCGTGTCGGCAGCATAGGCCATATTCACGGCAAGAATTATTAGTTTTTTATTCAACCATCGCTTTTACATATAATGTAAAAGCATACAATCAATTATGTGTCAATAGACACTAATTTTCTAGGTGACATTACAAACGGGCTAACAGATCCATTAATACCTATGTAACATACACAAGGGGTCAGGTCTGAATTAGATTCAGTGTTTAACTGAATCTACTATGAACTATTGGACGCAATTAAAGTCAAGTCATTGTGAAAATGTAAGTGCATTCATTTCCTTTTTTTTCTATTTTTCTAATAGAGGTTTTTTTAAAATAAACATTTTAAAGGAAGCTGCTAATAATAAGTTTATAAGCACCATTCAGATTTTCTTTTTGAAGGCTTAAAGCACACAACTTGTACATTTAAGGTGCTCCAATCTCTAGGAATAAGCAGGTGCACTTTTCTGATTTTCAGATCCTGACGAGTTAAAGAAAGGTGAAATTCCATTTGTCCGGTGTATTTGTGTTTGATTCTTTAGGCTTCATCGCCTAATGATCCAAATCTTACCCCTAGCTGTGGTGAGTCACGGATGCTCAAAACGCGGACACTTGTCACGTGACATGCCGGTAGTTTGTGTGTCGGAGGGGGGGGCATGTCCTTAACCATGTGTAATGACGTCATCAAAGATTAACAGCTTTACACCTGACATAACATTAACATCACCATCATGTTACGTCTATGACGTAAAGAGCTGGTGTAGCGTTCTCTAGAGTGTCACTAATCTATTGTGCCTGTGACATCACTCACACAGTCTGAATCCCCCCTGGGACGTCCTCTGTGTGACAAATAACATGTCTGTCCGTGATGTTCATGGAAGTGACATGTCTAGTGTGTCGATGACGTCATAAATGCACTCTGTCACACCTGGGATACTAATAAATACTTTGCATGTCCATGGTATCCATAACAAAATGCACAACTAACATGTTAATGTCTTCGCACACTAACAACATAAAACAGGATCTCCTGTAAGAGCCCCATGGGTGTTAGCCTCACCTTATTATAATAATTCTCTTCTGATCCACTATGGATTTGGTAGAATGTATCAAGATGTCTACTGCACCTTGTGGTCACCTCTATCCATGTCCTGATGAGGCTCAATGTTTCTTAACTTCAATGATTGGATGAGAACCGGTGTTTCCACCGTGATGCCGGCCTGTTGACATTATAATGACTAGTCCGATGATTTGATGTCGGCCTGTTGACATTATAATGACTAGTCCGATACTGTGATGCCAGCCTGTTGACATTGTAATGACTGTAGTCCGATAATGTGATGCTGGCGTGTTGACATAATGACTGTAGTCTGTTAATGTGATGCCGGCCTGTTGACATTGTAATGACTGTAGTCCGACAATGTGATGTCGGCCTGTTGACATTATAATGACTAGTCCGATAATGTGATGCCGGCCTGTTGACATTGTAATGACTGTAGTCTGGTAATGTGATGCCGGCCTGTTGACATTGTAATGACTGTAGTCTGATAATGTGATGTCGGCCTGTTGACATTATAATGACTAGTCCGATAAGCATTGCTTTACTAGTAACTGACTTGGAACCTATATTTAGATATCACATGAAACAAGCCCTTTTGAAGTAAATCTTAATTATAACTTCCTGAAGAGGCATTATTAGTGGAAAATGATGCATCGCAAATGCTGCGTCTACAATTGTATACACATAATCAGGGAGTACAGATGACTGTTGATCATGTGTTGATCAACAGGTCTTCTCAACTTTCCTAGTTTTATTTCTAACTTAAATACCTTTCCTATGAGAAGTTTAATGGGGGAAGTTTATCATTATATATAAGGAACAGCTAAACACATTTCAGAGCGATGTGAGTTGACAGACGGTGGAAAAGACACTGTCAATCAACAATACAAAGCTTGACATCATCAGCTGTCAAAGCTCAGAGAGATATTGACCTGCATAGCTATCTGTAGCCAGTTGCTTCATCTCTGATCCTAGTTCGGTCAGACGAATATCTCACACACATACACATATACACACATGACGTCATCAAAGATTAACAGCTTTACGTCTGACATAACATTGACGTCACCATCATGTTACATCCATGACGTAAAGAGCTGGTGTAGCATTCTCTAGAGCATCACAAAACTATTGTGCCTGTGACGTCACTCACAGTCTGAATTCCCCCTGGGACGTCCTCTGTGTGACAAATAGCATGTCTGTCCATGACGTTCATGAACGTGACATGTCTAACTTGCCGATGATGTCATGAACGCATCCTGTCACACCTGGGATACTAATAAATGCTTTGCATGTCCATGGAGTCCTGAACAAAATGCATAACTAACACATTAATATCATCGCACACTAACAACATAAAACAGGATCTCCTGTAAGAGCCCCATGGGTGTTAGCCTCACCTTATTATAATAATTCTCTTCTGATCCACTATGGATTTGGTAGAATGTATCAAGATGTCTACTGCACCTTGTGGTCACCTCTATCCATGTCCTGATGAGGCTCAATGTTTCTTAACTTCAATGGTTGGATGAGAACCGGTGTTTACACCGTGATGCCTGTGAAAGGCTGAGTAAATGAAATGAGCACATGGATTCTTAATTTAAGGAGCAAAATGTAATCTTCACATACCTTTTTATATTTACACGCAACTTTGGAATAAAGAATTGATTAACACACACACACACACACACACAGACACACACACACACTCACACACACACACACACACACACACACACACACACACACACACACACACACACACACACACACACAGGCCGGTGCTACAATTAGACCTAGGGCGCAGACCTCAGAGGGGCACAGTGCTGATCTTTGAGGGGTCACAGTATTATCCCCAAAATTTTGAGGTGGCGGGGGTGCAAGTAGTTGGCCTAGGGAGAAAAATAGTGTGGCACCGGCCTTGCCTCCAAGCACTCATCCTTTTTAACTACATGAATACATTAGATTTTGCTAGGCCGTAAAATAACAACAAACATACAAACAAAAGCCTGAATACACTACATGGTTAACACACTCCTTCTACATAATCTAATAAGGAAACAGCTAATAAGTTTTTCGTCTGATTTCCGATCTTTTTGTGAAATCAGGTGAAAGGTTTGTTTGTTGTTTGTTTGGGGTTTACCGTCCTAGCAACATCTAAGGCCTCCCCCAGTTCTGATGTGACCTTTGCTGTTGTTCATATTAAGTGGAAGGAATAAAGGCATGAAAAACGTGTTACACTCACTCCTCTCTCCTTACTAAATAAATAAAAGACGACATTCTTTTATTTTGGCCAATTGGCTCGTTGCCACTGCTGTGGTCGCCGTTTCTCCTCTCTGAGGGAGCCTCCCCTCTCACACCTTGTGGAATGCCTGACGTGAAGAGCTAGTTGTCGATTTAAAATAGATAATTGGAGGTTAGCTTTCGGAACAGGCTATCACTCTATGGCCGGTGTCACGAAATAGAATCGCCCCTCAAAATTGTCTCACCCCCGGAGATTCTATTTCGAAATAAGATCGCCCCCGGAGATTTTATTTTAAAATAAAAACCCGCCTCCCTTCCCTTCACATCCCCCTCCTCTCGTCACCTCACCTCCCTCATCCTCTCCACCTCTACCCCTCTCCTCCCTCACCTCCCACCTCACCTCCTCACCTCCCACCTCCCTCTCCTCACCTCCCACCGCCCTCAGCCTGCCACCTCCTTCCTGACCTCCTCCACCTCCCTCTCTCCCTTCCTTATAAACCACCACCCTCCTCCCCTCTCCTCTCATCTCCACCCCACTCCTTCTCCCTCTCTCCTTTCCTTATAACCGCCACCTTCCTCTATTTTTTCCGAACTGAATTTCATGGGTCAGGACGATTCTATTCTATTTCGATAGGGGAAGTTTTATTTTGAAATAGATTCACCAGGGGGGAAAGGACACTTTTGACGCGGCGAATTCTATTTTGTGACACCGGCTTAGCAATTCCTGTGCTGTCTGCTTAGTGACTCGCAGTGTCCACAACTACCGACCCCCCCCCCCCCCCGCCTGCCGTCTGGGCCTGCTAGATGTGGAAGTACCTGCCCCGCTGGGGTTTTATGCCCTAGCAACATCTAAAATCATAGAATATAGATTTGTGAAAGTACGCGCCCCTGGTGGCTTTATAATACTACCACATTGAGGTACCATGCCAACAGCACCATGATATGATATCCCACTCAATCACATTATCCTAACACTGAGCTAACCAGTCCTTGCCCTCTGAGTTATTTGGGGTTTATGTGTTAACAACATTTGAAGTAATAGATTCTAAATATCTGAAAGTGTGCACTCCCGATGACTTTATAGTGTTACCTCAGTGGGGTACCGTACCAGGATCACCATGATATGCTATAAAATTGTATGATATCCAATTCAGGCATCGTCTTTATCCTGACACAGAGTAAACCATCCTTGCAATTTTCTACTCTGGCCCATCAATAATCTTTCTTTTATATATTGTTTTATTTAATCCAAATGTTTGGCTTGATATGGCTGTATGGGAAGCAGATGTTGCACTACTAGACCATATCCGGTCTGGTCATATGCAACTTGCACCCGTCCGCATTATATCACACTCATACTTGATTACATTTATTATTTATTGAACTTATTGGCCTTCTTTCACTCTTTATAACCACTGTTTTGATTACACCAAATTTATTAGTGCCCATCACACACTAGTGTTTTCCCTTAGCTATAAAGTATAAGAAACTACCTCCTACATGTCATGCGATTTTCTTGTAATGTTCCCTGCACTTTAATCTGCATACATACTCTTTACTTGCATATAAGTACCATGCAGTTTAGTTTATATTCATACTCTAAACATGTATAGAAACTTTCCAACAGTTTAATCTACATGCATTCTCTGAATCTGTATAGAAATGTTCCTGCAGCTTAATTTCCATGCATACTCTGAACCTGTATAGAAATCTTCCAGCAGTTTAATCTACATCCATTCTCTGAATTTGTATAGAAATGTTCCTGCAGCTTAATTTCCATGCATACTCTGAACCTGTATAGAAGTTTTCCTGCAGTTTAATTTCCATGCATACTTTGAATCTGTATAGAAATGTTCCTGCAGCTTAATTTCCATGCATACTCTTAACCTATATAGACGTTTTCCTGCAGTTTTTAGGTCTACATGCATACTCTGAATTTGTATAGAAGTTTTCCCGCAGTTTAATCTACATGCATACTCTGAACCTGTATAGAACTCACAGTTTGCTCTTTATTCATACTCTGAGAGTTGTATAGAAGTTTTCAACGGTTTAACCTTCACACCTATGCTCTGACCTTGTAAGAGAAGTTTTCCTGCAGTTTAATCTTAATGCATATTAACTATGTCTACTGGTTTAGGGGCCTGTTTTCCTTGGGTGGTTGCAGATTGCTTTGGGGTTTCATTAGTAGGTTTTTACTCCTAAGGCCCGTGCCATCTTGTAGTCTAGCAGTCTGACAACCAATATGTGCTCTCAGTGGAACTGCATGGTTACTCTAAGAAACATAACTGAATTGCATTCATAGACTTCATATAGCTAGTGCAGATGATGAATACCTACTTCCTACTAGAATACTATTGCATGTGCATGGCCCATTGAGGTTGCGGGCTAACAAGTAGATAAAAGATTCACCCCTTCCCAGAGTAGAGGTAAAAACAACCAATTAGAAAAAGTGGCGAACGGCTGGGTAAATGAAATGAGCACATGGATTCTTAATTTAAGAAGCAAAATGTAATCTTCACATACCTTTTTATATTTACCCGCAACTTTGGAATAAAGAATTGATTAAATAATGTAGATTAATAGACTCTGAAATTAGAATCTAGAGCATTCTGGAGTCGCCATCTTGTGTTTTTGCATTCTCTCTCATTTCATCAACTCTGTGCCAATATAGATAAACACTGAATGGGGGAAGCAGGAGCTCATCTTCTCTGATTGGTTGTTGATACAAAACCAGTTTTCGCAACTTTTTCTAATGGGTTGTTCTTCACCCCTACTGTAGGTACGGGGTGAATCTTTTATCTAGCTAACAAGCAGCTGACAACACATCTACGACATCTTATATGCATTATATCCTAGAAAAGAGTATCATATAAATAGGTTCAATCTTGATTAGCAGTATTAGAGAATATAAATTTAATGGTACAGAGACAAGCATACATCAATGTCATAATATCAGTTATATAAGCATATGTGCTTTAGTGTTAATAAAGTAGCGAAAAGTAACTTAAGAACTGATATCATTGTTGATGCATCATCGAGCTAATATAATAGTGCAGTGTGTCACATCAACTATTGATATGTCACTATGGCAACCAAATATTGAGCTAAGCTAAGTGACCTCCCAACCCCCACCCGCTAATCGTCATGTAGCAATACAATGATAAACATACCTTACTACTCTCAATACTATACCTTCAAATATCCCATTCTTTAATTTTATTTGTGTGTCTTTCTATTTCGCTCTCATTTAAAGAACCATGATATATTAAACTGAAATACTTTATAATTATGCTATGAAGGTGACGAATAGATTTTAAATAATAATAAAGCAATAATTTTGGCGACGATTTGGAAATGGGATCAAAATGTTAAAGTAACACACTGCCAATACCTTATTGGTTTCCCCCCTTCCCTCCCTCCAGCCTACTATACGTACCACATGTGTTAAAGCACTAGGTGATTCCACATTATCGCAACATGCTATTATCTCAGTATCAATGTGTTATATCTACAGTTCAATTATCTCTGAACACTTCTGTAGTCATATCACTGTAGGTATATATGATATTACGCATCTTGTCGTGAGAAGTTAGTGTTCTGTGCAACTGTATCTGACTTTCTCTGAAATAAGCGGTGCTTGTTTTATGCATTGTCACCCAACAGACGTGAGCAACGTTTCGATCGGCGATTTGGAGAACATCCGTGAGATCGAGACGCCACCTCAGAGCCCGACCGAGTCACAGGGGTCAACATGCGGTGTCCTGGGCACGCCTCCTGTTGGGGACACGGTGACAATCAACATGGCAGGCGGGTCTACCACCACCACCGTGCACTACCACAAGAAGGCGGACAGCGAGAAGACGGAGGAAACTGATGTTGAGTCGCTGTCGCCCTCCTCCAAAGTGACGTCCCCGATCAGCAAGGTGGTGGGCTACACCCACTGTGTGGGGGGTCCCGAGGCTGGCGAAGGCGGGGGGCGCTGGGGTCGCGGCAGTAAGAAGGCGCTAGTGGCGCCATCTACAACCTCCTCCCCACCGCACCTCTCCTCGCCATCCTCTCCCATTTCCGTACACCCTTCAGCGCGACCGGCATTTACATTGGGGTCGCTGCGCGGGCAAATGTCCCCGCCGAAAGTGGCGTCTCCGACCGAGGAGATGACGAAGGTGCAGAGGGAACAGACACGGCGCATCGCCGAGTACCGGTCGGGTTCCGTGCCCGAGATGAGGCAGGACATGGCCGCCGGGGCCGAGGCTTCCTCTGAGGGAGAGATGAGTCCTACCTCACCAAACTTCCAGTTTCAGTCTTTCCCAAAGGTGGCCGCTTTCCATTCTAGGCATGTGGTTTGTGCTGAGTGATGTCCTCTCGCCATCGTTTAGTGTCTTGTGGTCACGCTTGACTAACTCCATTCGACTGCCCACTCCCTGTGCACACCGCCGTCACTCAGTCGTGCGGCAGTAGTGAAGCCCGTCGTCCTTCTCTCGTGCTCTCTCCTTCCTCCACGTTCACAGGCAGGTTGTGGTAGCCTCGTCCCCGAGACGTCACTTGGGTTGTGCTTTTTGGATGCCCCAGTTTGATGCTAGTCGTTGACTACAAGAAATATACTAATGATTCAGTTAATGATTGTTGATTAGAATTAGTCAGGTATCTAATCATTTTACTTTAATCCAATTTTACATATATATACAATGTGAAAGTGAGCAGTGACAGTTGGGTCATGGTGTAGAGGAGGCGAGGAGGAGTGAATGCCCGGCTCCGCAGTGAATAACATGGAAGTTAAGGTGGTTAGAGAGAAACATTAAGGGGCTGCCGTTATTTATATCCACATACTAAATTATATAGTATATATATATATTATTAAGTAAAAAGAGCTTTTAGGAACCTCGAGGTGACTTTATTTTATGTGCAGTTTATGAATCAATAGTTTTATTAGAAATACAGCCAGAACATTTAGATTAGGCCTATAATCATTTACTCACTAATTGTTAATTCGATATCTAGCCAATAATCATCCATTTAAAAAAGTCAGCAATAGTCAACAGGTATTAATTGGAAATAGTCAATATCTGTTAATTAGATATACGGTCAATAATTGCTATTTAGATCAGTCCTGATATGAGGTCATATGTTAGAACATAAATCCCTAATCATACACTAGACGGGGTGGCCGAATGAGTTGAACAGCTGCCTCCTGTTTTGCTATGTTGTGGGATTCAAATCTCTTAGTTTGAAACCTGGCCGAACCAAAGCAATGACATACAAATTTAGACCTGTTGCTACCCAGCCTGGCGTTCAGCATTCCTAGAATAGGGCAAGGAGCAGTGAAATGAGAAAGACCAATTGTCAATGTACAAAAAAAAGGATATACCGGTAATAACTGTTAATTAGACATGGTCAGATATCCAATTAATTAGATGTGCATTAAGTAATTGTTAAATAAAAAAGACTGATTTAGGGAGGCCGTGTTGGATTTTAAAATGGCAGCTTGAGAAGATGCCAGGCTCTGTGAAAGTTAGGTGCTAACTCCTGTCCGCCCCAGGTGACCACTGCCCGGTTTGAACAGCACCTGCCACTTTTATCCGTTGGCTAGTTTCTGCGAGTTACACCGACCACCACTACATATGAAGGTGCACTGCATGCTGGATAGCTATCGCTCACTCTCATCACATGCTATCTATCACACAAACCACTCACTCTCTTTGGTGTACAATGCATGAACAGATCATAAGCTGTGCTTAGTGTACAGCCTAGTGTACACTGCAATTCATGACTTGTACACTATGATAAAACAATCATGAACTAATCATAGGGTACTCTGTTTGCAGATCATGACCAGTTAAATGTAGACTAGTGCAGATCATGAATTGTTTAGTGTATTCTATATGTGTGCAGATCATGAGCTGCTCAGTGTACTGTATGTGCACAGATCATTAGCTGCTTGATGTACAGCATGTGCACAGCTAATGAATTTCTTAGTGTACAGTATATGTGCACATCATGATCTGCTAAGTATACTCTGTGCAGATTATGAGCTGCTCATGGTACAGTAAGTGTGTAGAACACGAATTGCTCAGTGTACTGTCTATATGCAGATCACGACCTTCCCAGTATGATGTATGTGTGCAGATCATGAGCTCCTCCGTTTGCATTATGAGTGCAGATTATGAGCTCCTCAGTGTACACTGCAGACCATGAGCTACTCAGTGCATTATGTTTGCAGATTATGAGCTGCTTAGTGCGCATTATGTGTGCAGATTATGAACTGCTCAGTGTACATTATGTGTGCAGATTATGAGCTGCTCTGTGTGCACTCTGCATATCATGAATTTCTTAGAGTACAGTATGTGTGAAGATCATGATCTGTACAGTGTGTGTGTAGATCACGACATGCTCAGTATTCTGAGCATGTGCAGAACACGGCCTGCCCAGTGTACATAATATATGCAGATCAGTGTGCAGTGTGTGTGCAGATCATGAGCTGTTCAGCATATATCATGTGCGCAGATCATGAGCTGCTCAGTGTACATTATGTGTGGAGATCATGAGCTGTTAAGTGTAAATTATGTGTGAAGATCATGATCCGCTCAGTGTACACTATGTGTGCAGATCATGAGTTGTTCAGCATACATGTTGTGCACATATCATGAGTTGCTCAGTGTGCATTATGTGTGCAGATCATGAGCTGCTCAGTGTGTATTATATGCGCAGATCATGAGCTGCTCAGTGTGCATTATGTGTGCAGATCATGAGCTGCTCAGTATACACTCTGTGCGCAGATCATGAACTGCTCAGTGTACTGTATGTGTGCAGACTTGTGTCACTCTAACACGTAGTATTACTGCCTTCCTATATAGAACCGTGCGGATCTAATGCCTAGGTCTAACAAAAGTGATTGATGGCCTACCAATTACCACTGCAGATCTCCCTTCTGGTCCTGACCTGCGTCCCTGAGTAATTCACTTGTAAAGTGACCGTTGAATTGTATGCCTGCCTTGGTTCTCCTGTCAGACTGCTCGTGCACATACAACACTAACACACTGAGGGTTTCAGCTCAGTTCTGTTGTTTGTCTGTTTCACATTGTTCCCTGCCTGTCCCACAGGCTCACTCACAACCCCAGACATACCCAGGGTCCGTACAGGGCCTAAAAAGTTGTGAAAAGTCTTGAACTTAATTTTCCCCATTTCAAGGCCTTTTCCTGAAATCTAAATGAAAATAGTCTTGAATTCCTCTAAAAAATAGCCTTGAGAAGCCTTGAATTCCATACCTTTACATTTGTATGGACCCTGCATACCATGTAGTCATTAAATAGATTTAGCAAATGCTACTTTTGTCTTTGGACAAGTAGCAATTTTATTTCTAGACTAATCTTGACTATGAACTGATATTACATCAAAACCTTAATTTCCCCAAACCTTATCGGTGTTCTCTGTACCTAAGTGAAAATAACTTTACATGATGAATCTCAAAAGCAAAATATCCCCAAAAGGTTATAGCTAATATCGCTTCTATCGGACTAGGAAGGTGGTTAGACATTTCAATTGATATCACACCATAGATCATGCATCATCAACATTTATGCGTCTAGTAAACATTCTTACAAGAGGACTGTCCTCTGCCGGATTCAGTGATGGCTTTAGGGGCATGGCTGGTGCTGCTGCTGGTACTGCACGAGCCCCTTTCTGTCGTGTTTGTAAATTCTCTGACTGGCGCACCACGGTTTTGTGAGCCTTAACTTTGTGATCTTTAATAAGTTTACCATTTGTCACTGATATTGAGTTAGTTAATGGTCATTAACAGACCATGTTCTTATCTATAAAAAAGAAATTAAATGCCCCCCCCCCCCCACCACCACCATGGCTCCCACATTAAAAACAACTGATATCCCTTCTTCATAGCTAATGCTATATTTGTTAGTTGAATAACTAGGCCTAACTATCAACTCCTGTTTTTCATCCTCATTCCACAGCCTTCATTTCCGGTCATTGACAAGACAATAGTGACAGCACCATCGCTGCTGTATGCTGTGCACGCTATGCCGTGCCACTATCTGCTACTCTACTGTAGACCATGGTTGCTTGCAGGGTGTCCTGGAACCCTTCTCTGACAGTGACAGCACCATTCGCTGCTGTGCACTGTGCACCAAAGTCTTCTGGTGCTGCGTCGATGGTGTTGACTCCTGTGTCCCTACTAGGTTGTCTGGGGTGATGCTTGCACTGCTGTAGTCACTCAATGCTTACAGTCTAATGGGAATATTGTTTCATGTCATGTCATCTTGGAAACGACAGATTTCTTGTTAGATGTTTGTGTTTGACAACAGGAGATGAAACTACTAACCATACCTCTTGACCTTGACAAGATTAAGCATCTATTAAAACTGTTTAATAAGATTTTACTGCTTTTAAGTATTCCGCACCAAAATGCTGCCTGCATTTATGAATCCCTACAGCAGGGTACCACCTGCATTTTTGAATCCCTACAGCAGGGATCCATCTGCATTTATGCAGGCAGCATGTCTGAATCTATGACAATGATTTGACAATGATTTATGACTGATTTTATTTTTACTCTGTCGACCTCTCACAGGGTATGAGAGCAACAATATAACATCATGTAGTGTAAATCAAATAGTGACTCAAAATAGCTATGATTATGGAATCACATAAAGTCACAAAATAGTGCCATAGTAGCATCCTATTGCTGGGAAGTAAATGTTTATGCAGCGGTGAGGTGATAGATGGCGGTGTGGCTTAAACTCATTTAAAATTTAAGCACTAGCAATACAAGTTTCTTTTAGAAACAAATGTTTTGGTATTTTGCTCATCTTGATGGCCTTTGTTGTTCACATGGTGCTACATCATTCACCCACCCCACTCATCGGCCAAAGGTTCAGTTAATAAAAGCAAATGCAAATATTAGACATACATGGCGACAATAGCATCCCACTTTTGGCTGTTAAATTAGGAAAAAGATCTTTGTGATAACTTCAAATATTGGGTAGCACTAAGCTGTTACCCTGTATTGTGTGCTACTTTGACCTCTGACCTTGTACTTCATCCATCAGCGCACCCTGGAGGAGAGTGTGGAGGAGTATGTCCGTCAGCAGGTAGGCATGGCTCCACGCATCGAGCCGGCCTCTCCTACAGATGACGCACCAGCCTCTGGGTCTCTACCCCACACCGCTATGCGCTCTCCGCCCCACGCCGTGACTCGCTCTCCGCCCCACACTGCGACTCGCTCACCGCCCCGCACCACAATGCGCTCTCCACCACACACCGGTACTCGTTCCCCACCACCTGTGAACCTGCCACCTGTCGTCCTGGCGCCGAGCCCTGGTGCCAGCCCCCTGCTCTCTCCATCCGCTGACGTCAGTGTGGATCTTAAGATGGTTGAGCAGCTTATGGTAATTACAATTATGAAAATATGCAGTGAGTGAGTTAAATGCATCATTTATGGTGCTTCCCTACTGATATACCATGCAGTCGGCACCGTGATGCAATATTCCACTCAGTCAAGTTATTATGATTGAGATAAGCACTCTTTGCCTTATTCTAATTATGCCGAGCACCAGATTAAGTAGCTACAAGTCTTACTATTGTATGAGTATTTTACCTCGGTACTACACCTCTGGCTACTCATAGCCCAGGGAGAAGGAAGCACATCTGGGTCCAGGAATTAGCATAATCAGCTCACAGCAGGAGGATGTTTGTGAGGACCTCCGGCAGTTTTTCTACATTAACTACAAAACCAACAAGGTTAGTGTCTTCCAAAATCGATACGTTGGTTCAGTTCATGTTAGCATTCACATACAAAGTTTTTACAAACTTTTCATCAAGTTTTTGCTGTTTTACAGCTTAGTTTCGATCGCGTTACATAAAATCGTTATAACAATGCATCCATTGTTCCGTCATTAATCAAGCCACCGATTGCCGAACAGAGAGATGTTTGGCAGGAGCCACTGACATTGCTAGGATTTATTCCTGGGTTTCGTTAAGATTCCGCGATTGATTTTCTCGTTAAGGCGTACCTCCGAGTCCTATAGTATTTTCTTCAACTTGGTGGCGAAGAAAGCCACAGGTGGGAGAAGTTGATAGGTTCTTAGAGTGTGGGAGGGCACTGCTACACTGGTCCCTACCCCTCATTGGATAAGTCATACCATCATCCTGCGACTGTCAAATTAGCCATACGCCTGCGTTAAATACTGATTTTAACACCATAAAACACACCTAGTATAATTATATTCCAATTATCTGTGTGATATTCAGCCTAAACAATGCCTAACCATTGCTTTTTGTTTTTACTCACAGTCTCCGAGCCATGGCTATGAAGCGGAGGAAGGCAGAGGCATCTCATGCGTTCAGTGAAGATGAAGACCGCTCACCACCAGCACGGGTACAAAGGCCGCCCTCACTTGAACAAAGGGACCCAGAGGAGGCAGGGGGTGGGGGTATGACACCGGACCCGGTCAAACTAACTTAGATGAACAAGTCGCCAGACTGGTTCAGCAAAATATGGAGATGTTGCCCTGCATAGTGGCCACTAAGAAAAATAAAGTACTGGATTCTGATAAATCGGATTAGGAGGATCTCTCTGAAGATCAGGCCTCGTCTGATGATGAGTCAGAGGAAGAAGTGGTTGTGTCTGCACGCAAACGCAAACACAAAAAGAAGGAGCACTCTTCAGAAGGGGACAAGTACACGAGGGCCCGTAAGAAGCCCCACGTGAAAAAGAGTAAGAAGAAGATGAAGAAAAGGAGGAAGCACAAATCCTCTTTGTCCGACTCGTCTTCTACGAGCTCGGATTCAGGCACTAAGCACACGGGGAAATACACGAGATCCTGTGGCAAGGAAACCAAAAAGTGCAAGGTCCAGAGGCAGAAGAAAATCCACATAACGACACTTATGAGGAAGACTATCCAGGGGCACTTCAACACATTCAAACTGGCTGAAGTGATCATAAAAATGGCTGAGAAATTCACGGGGATCAAAGGGATCCCGGAATCCGCTATTAAGGAGATGGACCCGGAAGTCAAGCTCAGTGAGGAGCGGAAGAAGTTTGAGGCGCAGAACCAAAAAATCAACGCAGCTTAGTAAAATGTGTTTGAGTGTCAGCGGGGACTGACACCCAATACATTCAGGGGGAGGTTCCCCCTTGAGCAGAAAAGCATGTGTAAGCCACGAGTGGCCAATACGGCAGTGGCTAAGGACCACTTGGTCCTGCCGACCTCCAGCATGAGTCTGTGGTGGCTTTCCCACAGATGGTTCAATTTCTTTAAGTTTATTAATGTTTTTATCCCACTCATGTTGCCATTTGGATTTTATGTGGGTGGCTATTAGTGGTTTCAGATCAGAGTGAGGGATCAGACACGGTTCAAGATCACAGTTTAGGGCCTTCTTCGCAGCCCGATCAGCTCGTTCGTTTCCTTGTATGCCGGCATGGCCAGGCACCCAGCACAGGTGGATGTCATACCCATCCGTTGTCAGTTGGTTCATTTTATAAATGACCGTTCCTTGAATAGGGTGATTCGTTTTCAGTCCAGCAACAGCCAGGAGGCAAGAGAACGAATCACTGTATATAACATAGTTAGTGTGGTTGGATACCTCGATACACTCCGATGCGAGAAGTAGTGCTCTGGCTTCTGCAGTGAAAATCGATCTCTGATCGGGCAAACGTACACCAAATCTTTCCCGTCGGCAGACTGCCGCAGCAGCTACCCGGCTTTGGTCTTTCGAACCATCAGTGTATATGGAGAGGTGGTCTGCAAACTGGCCTTGAATCTCTGCATGCAGTCCTTGGTACTCGAGTGGATGTGTCACAGACTTCCTCAGTTCCGTGAGTCGGAGGATAACCGATGGCTTTCTCAACGACCACGGGGGATGTTCTGGGACTTTGGCATCCTCCAACACGTCCAAATCCACGCCCAAGACCTCCAAATGAGGTTTCATTCGGAGCCTCAGAGGTTTCATTCAGAGCTTCTGGAGAGTAGATGCATTCTCATTAATTTGGAATAATAAGTATTATTACATATTTCCACCATTCAGCATTATCAGCAGAGTGGCCAGGAAGATCAAGATGGATCACACACATGCAGTACTGATAGTATCAGCATGGGAAACACAACCATGGCTAGCAGCAATAACATCAGCAGCAACAGACGTGCTCATATTCCCAAGAGGAAGGAACAACCTGCAACATCAGGGACCACTAACAGTCCATGGAGACGTGTCAACAATGCTCCTTTTGGCATTCCTTTTTTAAGAAAACATTTAGAACAATTTGGATTAGACAAAATTACAAAAGAAAGACTTATTTCACATGCCTGGAGGAAAGGGACAGTGAAATTATACACAAGTTATTTGAAGAAATGGGGACTTCATTGCCTTCTAAAAGGAGTCAAACCATTAAAACCTACAATAGCCCAAATATTAAGATTTCTAAGAATCCCGGAGGATGAAGGATTAGGATTTGGTGCAATTAATGCAACAAGATGTGCACTTTCTATTATTCTACATAGAATCGATGGACAGACAATTGGAAAACATCAGTTGGTACACTAGTTTATTAGATCGGTGTACGATAGAAACCCACCTAAACCGAAATATAATAGATTCTTGGATGATGTGTCGATAGTATTTAAGTTATTCAAGTCATGACCTGGCAATAGACACTTAGCTATGAAGGAACTAAGCTTTAAATTAGCAGTTCTATTACTGCTAGTGATGGGACATAGAGGCCAAACTATTGTGGCACTTTCACTAAATGGATTAGAAATAGACATGGATGAAGCGACATTCGATTTAGAGAACTTACTAAAGTTGAATTGCACAGGGGACCCACTGTTCACAGTACATGAAAATAGTTTTCCCGAAGATAAATGCATATGTGTAATTTCAGCCATTAGGGTGTATATATCTAAGTTACGTGGAATTAGGAATTCCAGACAGCTACTAATCAGCTTTATTAAACCGCATAAAGCTATCTCGAGAGACACACTCGCAAGATGGACCGTCAATGTACTCAAACAGGCAGGAGTCAATACTGGACGCTATGCATCCCACTCAACGCATGGAGCCATGGTTTCCAAGGCAAGACAATTAGGGATCTCAGTGAAGAGAATCCTTCCACATGCGGGGTGGAAGACGGCTAGATCATTTGCAAAACATTACAACAAACGACTAGAGAAACCAAGCGGCCTGGTGACTCGCCTACTCACCAACTAAAAGCAGGTGAGAAACAAAATTAATATTTGATACAACATAAAATAATAGAAGGATAAAATATGAGATTACGTAAAATTCTCCCTGGGCTACTAGTAGTCAGAGGCGTAGTACCGAGGTAAAATAGTATAGTTATACGAATCTTACCTGGGTACAGATGATGGATAACTGTTGTTTTCCCTTGGATAGTTGTGGGTCAGGGCCCACCCACTCTACCCAACCAAGACTATCACGTTTTGCTAGAACCAAAACGAAAACACAATAGTATTCATAAAGAGTTAAGATCATTTTTGATCCTATTAAGTACGTAAAAGATTGCTGGACCTGGATGTGCTTCCTTCTCCCTGACCCACGACTATCCAAGGCTAGAACTTAGTAGAAGTTCAGCAAATGGATGCTGAAAACAGGTAATTGAAAGGACTAGCACTTGAACAAAAAGAATTAATTGGAAATAATACATAAGACATAATTAGAATAAAATGGTGTATGGGCATCTCATGTTTAGATTTTTCCTTCCTCACATTTCTGCAAAATAACCTTGATATATCAATTATTTTCTAATGTTGCCGTTTCAAATTTTTCTTCCCATCCATCTTTTTGAAATTTGTTGGCCACTATATTGCTATACGTTCAATATACCATAAAGCCTGCCACAAACCACGAATTATATGCAGAAATGAGCTTAATGCAGCCTATAGGGAAATCTTAAATTTGAGTTGCGTGTTATGGTGGAGTTTTTTTGTTTTTTTTAAAGCTTAGCCATTTTGTTCCACTGTGTTGCACAGTATTTTTTCACTACATGCTAATTGGTCCCGCCACCTTTCATGCAGGCATTTGAGTCTCAAAGCGAGCTGAGGAAGAAGTCAGTGAATGAGGATCAAGAGCAGACTGCTATCCCGGCATCCTTTCCCCAACCGGCCTCCCCGCACCGACAAGCTTCTCCGGCCCACTCGGTGTCCCCGCACTGGCCGGCTTCCCCGGCCTGCTTAGTGTCCCCACTCCGGCAGGCTTCCCCGGCCCGGTCGGTGGCGCCGCCCCGCCAGCCATCACCGCCAGAGTTCGAACTGGAGCGGGACGTGGCCATCGTGGACGTGACACAGACGACCACGCAGACGGCCAACAACGTTGCCATGACGACGAACACAGATGTCGCGCCGCGCGCGGAGACTGGCGGGAGCGGGCCGACTAGTGGCGCCACCACGCTGCATGCGGACGTGGTGGACACTGCGACTGCGGTGTTGCACTCTGAGTTCGAGGCCTTGTATGAGGCCGAGTCGCCCCGGAGACTGGCTCGCGCCATTTTGGGCAATACGCACAGTGCCGGTGAGTTTCCTCAAAGATTCTACTGTAGAATCTTTGGTTCCCTCCCCAACAAAGTGGCTTTTTGTTGAGGTTGCATGGTTTGTTGGTTTGATGGTTTTGAGTTTCTGTCATATTTTTATAGTCTGCTTTTTTTACCCTACGAAATTTCTGTTTCTTATCGTCAAAGAATTATTGAAAATTCTAAATTTACTACTGAGCATTTCAGTTTCTTATCGTTTAAAAATGTTTGCAAATGCTAAAATTTAACATTGAGCATTTCAGTTTCTTATCCTAAGAAGAAATGATTGAAAATGTTTATATAATAGTGAGCATTTCAGTTTCTTATCGTTAAAAAAAACATGATTGAAAATGCTAAGTTTAATAGTGAGCATTTCAGTTTCTTATCATCAAAAACGATAGAAAATGTTAATTAAATAGTGAGTATTTAAATTTGTTATAAAATTTTTTTTTGAAAATGCTAATTTAATAGTGAGCATTTCACTCTCTTATCATCAAAAAATGATTGAAAATGCTCAATTTAATAGTGAGCGTTTCAGTATTTCATGCACAGTTTCTGAGGACGACCCATATCGTTAATACTTACACATACTTATTAGTTATACTTAAAGTTATAGACAGTTGACATCTGTGATTGGTTGGGTTCTGGCCAGGGGCCGTTGAAGGCTCAGTGGCTGTGGAGGAGGATGCAGACCGTGGCCTGTCGAGGCGGGGTCCGGAGCGCGCGCTCAGCGAGAAGTCGCCATCCGTCATGGAGGAACTTATCATAGACTGCAAGTCGGGAGCCGAAAGCGGCATTACAGAAAGTAGGTGGATGCGCATGATCGATAAAGAAAAGGGAGGATAGAGAACATCTCCAGAGGATAAAGAATGCCACCCGTGACCATTCATTCTATGTTAGACTGTTAGCCGTGCTATGCCAGACTGTTAGGGATGTTATACTAGACCGTTAGACATGCTATACTAGACTGTTAGACATGCTATACTAGACTGTTAGACATGCTATACTAGACTGTTTGGCATGCTATGCTAGACTATTAACCATGCACATGATTGATAGAGAAGATAGAGGATAAAAAATATCCACAGAGGGAAGACGATAAAGAATATCCCAAGAGGATAAAGAACTGCCATTCATGCTATGCTAGGCTGTTAGCCAGGCTATGCTAAACTGTTAATTATGCTATGCTAGACTGTTACTCATGCCATACTATACTGTTAGCCATGCTATTAGTATTACTAGACTGTTAGCCAATGTTATACCAGACTGTTCATCATCATCATCATGCTGTCGGTCGCGATGCGACAAGGACTGCTTTCATTACTTGACTGCCGCTCTCCATTTAGCTCTCTGCTGTGAGAGTTGTGTCTCTCATCTTCAGGTTTGACATTTCATGAAAGCTGCCTGCAAAAGTGTTGAAGTGCTGCTGGCTTTTGCAAGTTACCAGCGGCACTCTCTCGGGGAGCAAATAGAGGTTTCACACCGGCAAGAACATGTCAAGACAAGCCAAAACTATTTGTCCCTATAGTGGCTGGGCGGGAGATGTTGGGAGTTCCATACATCAGCCGCCCTTAATGCTGCCACAGTGACATGGTTTTCTGTTTAGGGTTTGTTCCCTTAGCCTTCGGTTCTGTCAAGAACCTGTACCACAAGGCAGTAGTTTACAACTCTGCAGGACAGGGGCGTCAAACTCCCTGAGGTATTGCTATACCTGCAATACCTGCATACCCAGACTGTTAGCCATGCTATATTATACTGTTAGCCATGCTATTACTAGACTGTTAACCATGCGATTCTATACTGTTAGCCATGCTATACTAGACTGTTAGCCGTTCTATACTATACTGTTAGCCATTCTATACTAGAATGTTAGACTAAGCTGTTAGTCATGCTATACTATACTGTTAACCATGCTATACTAAACAACCTCCCAAGGCCCCACCCAATTTAACTGTCTGTATCCAGGTGAGCTAGATGACAGCCCTTGCCCGAGCCCCAAACCGCAGCCCAAGCCCAATTTCCGGGCGCGGAAGGCGCGGAAGACCGGCCTAACAACAGTCGAGCTTCAGAAGATCATCCCCGAGTTGAAGGACCTGGGAGAGTCCGGCCGCCGCTCACCGAAGCACAGGTAAGGTAGGCCCTGGTGATATCCATTGTAATGCACAGCCGTCAGATCAAAGTGTTATCCTGGCACACTCCAATATTACTTTAATTATATTTTTGTTGTGTTTAATGCCTACATTTTTGTTTGTTTGGTTACAATAGTTGTTTAAGCAGGGGAAATTTCAATCGCAGAGAATTGGTCTTCCTCATTCCACTGCTCCTTGTCCTATCCTAATAATGCTGAGCGCCTGGCTAGGAAGTGACAAGTATCAATTTTAAAGTAATTGGTTTGACTCGACCAGGGTTCGAACCTTGGGTTGGTAACATACTCTACATTGGACTACCCACCGCAACGCAATGCCCCGGCGACCTGATCGGTTAGAATTAAATGAAATTCTTTATTTCAAACTCAGCATTATGGCAGTTACATAAATTTGTCAATGGTAGGAACATATAATAATAAATGTGAATAAGTAATAGTGTGAATACTACAATACTAACCATTATCAAAATGTCAGTTTACATACAGTAGCTTGTAACAATGCCTCCATATATGGCAGAGGTAAATCTGAGATCACTCTCTCCTATTTTCACAAGTCCCTGTATTATAGTATCTTCTGACTTGTCAAGTCTAGTAATACATTTGAATATTACTATTTTATAAGATTCCTGATAACAGCCTGGAAGGCTGTCACATCATTATTGGTAAATAGCTGAATAGCACTGTGATATAATATTAGTGCTCAAATAAATACTCGTTCTTCACTTTCTTTTGAGCAAAAACAATAACACTGGCATTGGACTGGCCCCAGTCTGAAATCAACTTTTAACATTTCGGCAAAGTCGAGATTGACACCCTTTTTTTCACTTACTCCTAGTGTCCGCAATATTCTATTATATGTTATAGATTAATATTGTAGAAGTCAAGTGCTTACATGTATAAGTTATAACAAACATAGTGCTGGTGAAGTGGGAGAAAATGCAAAAAGACAAGATGGCGACCCAAGAATGCTCTCGATTCGCGTTTTAAAGTCTATTAATCTACATTATTTAATCAATTCTTCTTTCAAAGGTATGAGTAGATCGATATAAAGAGGTATTTGAAGAATATATTTTGCTTCTTAGATTAAGAATGTATGTGATAATTTCATTTACCCAGCCACCCGACACTTTTTCTAATGGATTGTTCAGCAGTGCTGTCCTGAGACAGTGCTGCTGGAGTAACTAGCTACATCTCAAATAATTCTCCAGACGGTCGCGGAAGCTTGACCTGCTGACAACTTCCGGTTCCTGTGAGCGAGGACGTGGCTTGGGAAAACGCAGCACCGGATCGGCTCGCCACTCAGACCACCTGCAGGTCTGTACAGGATTTTTTAGTTACAGGTTTTATTCAAAGTATTTAAAGTTGCATAGTCCAATAGTTTTGAGTTTCGATCATTTTCTGAGATAAATATATTAGTTTGATCGCTATAATCTACCGTACTTTAGTCTGAAGTAGCGTTGCTCTGAAAGGATGGTCCTAGGAGATATTTGAAGTGAAAACATGCAAAATTAATCTTGGCATGCTTGTTAAATCTCTGACTCCATAGGTTTCACCAGTAACATTAACTATTAAATTGTCTTAGTACGCACAGAGAGCGTGTATATAGATGAGAGGGACAACTCCCGCGAAAATCGGTAACACAGGATACAGTGGCACCTCTCACGGTTATTGTTGAACAAGCCTTGAGTTTGACGGTACACTCAGTGCAAAACATCAGTTTTATTCAAAATTAATAGGAATCCAGAACCCTAACCTTATAAATTTAATATAATCTTTTTGGTAAACATGTTTTCTATATGTGTTCCAAGCGGTTTGTGTCTAGGTCATGTGGTTTTAGAGATCTTTCACTTTTTCTGTATGAAGATTGCTCACTGCCATTGACAATGCATTGAGTCTGCCGTACGTGCAGTGCAAAACGTCTATTTTATTCAAAATTAATAGAAATACAGAACCCTAACCATATGAATTTAATATAGTCTCAACGTTGAATATGTTTTCTATATGTGTTCCAAACAGTTTGTTTCTATGTGGTGTAGTTTTAGAGATATTTCACTTTTTCTGTATGAAGATTGCACACGACCATTGACAATGCCTTGAGTTTGCCCATATGCATAAACTGTTCCAACAACCACCACTTGGAGCGCCACAGTCGGAAGCTGTTACACGGTTTAGTATGAGAGTTGTCCCTCTCATCTATATACACACTCTCTGGTATCTAAGTTAGCAGTATAGATTCAAATATAGATAAGGGCTTCACTTTTGAAAATGTGTTGCTATGCAACTTTAATCCTGTGCCCCCGATCTCGGAGCTTTCCGTATTGTCAAAGCTATTTTCAGTATTCTTGAATGACTTTCAATAACACTTTCACCAAAAATAAAATAAACAATTGCATAATATTCACAAGCAAACCTTTCCATGGATCTCACACTAAGGACAATGCAATGTACAATGTTAAAATATTAAATTGTAACCCCCGCCCACCGCCCATACACACACACATATTTACAGTATAGGATAGGTGTTCAGCTACTCGACGATTCCATAATGAAACAAACAAATCCGTATTCAGTGTTCGATCCGTAACAAATGCGGAAGAATACAGAGGGAGGACATGTCTGCTGATGTTATGACCCCAAATGTTGCCAAGGCATACCCCCCCCCGCCCCCCCTCACCCCAATCACTTATATCGACCAGACGGGATGACTGAATGAGCTGAGCGTCCGTCTCTAGTTTTGGTAGATCGTGGCATTCGAAGCCATGGCTTCGAACCCTGGTCCAGTCAAACCAATGACTTAAAAATTGACACTTGTTGCTTCCTAGCCAAGCACTTGGCATTATTAGGACAGGGCAAGGACTGGTTGGCTCAGTGTCAGGATAATGTGACTGAGTGGGATATTGGGTCATGGTGCTGGTGGTCTGGTCTCCGAGTGGGGCAGCACTATAAAGTTGCCATGAGTGTGCACTGTCACAAGTCGGTACCCATCCTGATATGGCCTAAGACACCAACAACACTGCTAAGCGATAACCACCCCCCCCCCCCCAATCACTCAAATGATATGACCTCATATGTTCCTAAGACATAACCCCTCTCCCCCATCCTCTAAATCACTTACGGTCATACTATGACCTCAGATATTGCTAGGACGTAAAACCCAAGAACCACCTCCTCGTCCTGAACTGGCCATGGGCACTTGGCGACACTGCGGCAGTGACTGGTTGTCTGACCAGGGAGTGGGACGTAACTCATGCGGTAGCGTGTCCACCTGTGAAGGTGTCGGGTCATCGTATCGATCCTGCTCAGTGGACCCATTTACAGTTTGGGCTATTTTCATTTCCAACCAGTGGTCGACCACTGGGAAAGTACATATAAAAGACCTCTTGCTGCTTATCGGAAAGAGTAGCCTATGTGGCGGAAGCAGATTTCCTGTCAGAAATATGTCAGAATGACCATGTGTTTGATGTCCAATAGCCAATGATACAAAAATCAATGCGCTCTAGAGGTGTCGTTAAATAAAACGAGCTTTACTTTACTTTGGTTGTCTGTGCAGGTGGATCGGTGCCCAGACTGTAACGCCGTCCTGGAGCAGTACGACGAGGACACCACCAGTCTCTGCATCATCTCACTCGCCACCTTCATTCACCGGGAGAGCTCACTCGCTGCTCCACTCCTTCCCGACATGCTCCTCTGCGTTGCAAGGTGTGTAGTTACACCAGAGGTTCTACTCTACATATAGATTAAATATTCACCCCTACCCAGAGGTAGTGGTGAATGACAACATAGTCTAAATACGAGCGAAAACTGTTTTAGTATGAAACAGGAAGTGGAGTTCCTGATTCCAGTATGTAATGGCTACCTATATTGGCATATAGAGTTCGTGAAATGGGAAAGAATTCAAAAAGATAAGGTGGCGACCAATTGAATTTTCTGATGCTTACATAAGAGGTTGTACAGTAATAAGTGTGGGAGATGTAGATATCGTTTTTTGTTTGTTTGTTTGTTGTTGTTTTACGTCCTAGCAATATCTAAGGTCATATCAGGACGGGATGTAGATATCCATCATGTATGATGATGATGATGATGATGATAATAATAGTGTTGTGCATCACAGAAAAGTAACACTTGGATAAGTAGACTTAGATACCGGGTACTTATTAAAGATTTATTGGTGCATGTAACTTGTAAAAAGGCAGATTAAATCAGTTTAATAGAATCTGTTATTTCTGTAAAGCCATGTTCACACACGCGCTTTAAATCGATTCATATAAATCGACTTGCCTAATTCGACGCACATTTGCCATGTGAATGCAACGCTGTGTCGATTTAGGGCTGAATCGATTCATATAAATCGGTTCATGTAAACCACCATCATGAGGTGGTTTATATGAATCGATTTGGCTTGAGCGCGTCACGCACATGTGCAGTCGAGACCTTAGTTTGTTGACTTTCCGGTCGCTCAAAAGCGCATATTATAGAATTTAGTCTATGAAACCGCTAGCTGTGCACAGATATTTTTTTCATCATTTATTTTTAGGGTTTCACTGCCCAGCAGAAGTTTTGACCGTTCCAAAACAATACGATTCAGTTAATACATATCTAGGTCGAACCCACACTCTCTCGTGGTGACATAGACTAAGCGAAACTGGCGCTGGTTAGTCTGGACTTGCTCATGCGCAGATATCGATTTCTGCCTTAAACCGCTCCGTGTGTGGACACGACACTAAATCGATTCATATATATCGACTTGTCTAAGTCGACATAAAATTGTGTGTGTGAACACAGCTTACGTCACACAAGTCTATGCTGTCCAGCATTTTGGTATGCACACGAAAATTAATTTAGCGTGTTTTCACTTCAGATATCTCCAAAGTTAACCTTTAAAAATAAAGGTTACTTCAAACTGAAGTATAGTAGATTATAAGCATCAACTTTACATAATTATCTTAAAAGTTTGGCAAAGAAATCTCAGGACCCTCGATTTATCCAACTTTAAATAGTTGGCTCAATGATCCAACAAAGTAAAACAATACATTTGTTATATTAATGGTCTGAGGTTTTTGTTGATAATTTGTCATTAGAACATGCGAAAATAATATTATTCCAAGATAGCTTTACTGAAAATTCAAAGCAGTGAGTAAGGCATCTCTTGTGGGTGGAAGTTTCAGGGTTATGCAGTAGTACCTGTCTTCAAAGGACAACTTTGCATCCAGACCAATGTTGTCCTGATATAGGAGGTGTCCTGTCATTGGAGGGACTGTCAAGATGGGACAGAAACAGCTTGTACAATAAAAAAAGGATTGTTTGCACATAACAGAGGTTCGCCGACCAGAGGTGTGCCAAAAGACAGGTACTACAGTAGTCATATTTTAATTATTTTATCTGTTGGTCTATATTGAACAACGACATTAGTTAGTGGTGATTGAACAACAAAGTGATTACCAAGTGACTTGTAAGCAGTGACTTGTACATACTCATTCTTCGTCTACTTGCAGAATCGCAGCCAGCAACCCATATCCCTGGCAAACGGAAATGTAAGCCGTTTTTTTTTTGTTTTGAGTCCTCTGAATCCAGATTTTAACAAATTTCTCTCATGCAAACCTCTAACCGCTTGAGGACGCCACCTACACTAATTCACCCCCACAACGGGGCTACATTAATTGAATTAATGCATCCTCACAACAGGCCGCCACCTACATGAATATGTCCTCACAGCAAGACCCCACCTGCATTTGTGCAGGCATGATGCAGGTCACACACACACACACAAAACATTATTGTATTATTAATCAAATTTGAGAATTGAAAGACGGTAACCATGGCAACATACTGTGCAGAAATGGCGCTGTCTGGAAAAGCAGCTTCGGAGAAATAAATGGGAGTTAATCCACTGGGTTAAATGGAGGAGTTCAAATATATTTCATTTGAACCTGACAAAAATGTGTATCTTTAGTAAAGTTACTTATTTCTCTGTGTGTTCAAAACCTTTTATTGACAGTATAGGTAAAAGTTCATTGCTGCTGTTTGCTGTAAATGATTTAAACAACATTGTCAAATCTATATCTCTAAAGCTGGAGGTAAGAGTTAACAGGTCGTTTGGATTAATCTAAAAAGGGTGCTAAAGTTGCAGCACGAGGAGCATTGGTGATGAGTGTGTGTCTGTGTGTGTCCTGTCACTGATTCCCTACGTGTATACCTACAGTTCCAGGCTTGTGATTCCTGTTAACAGTGTGAGTCTGTGTGTTTGTGTGTGTCCTGTCACTGATTCCCACCGTGTACACCTACAGTTCCAGGCTAGTGATTCCTGCTAATAGAGTGACTGTGTATCTGTGTGTGTCCTGTCGCTGATTCCACCGTGTACACCTACAGTTCCGGGCTGGTGATTCTTGCTAACAGTGTGACTGTGTATCTGTGTGTGTCCTGTCGCTGATTCCCGCCATGTACACCTACAGTTCCTGGCTGGTGATTCCTGCTAACAGTGTGACTGTGTATCTGTGTGTGTCCTGTCACTGATTCCCACCCTGTACACCTACAGTTCCGGGCTGGTGATTCCTGCTAACAGTGTGAGCGTGGCACGACAGTTCCTCCGCTGTGCCCTACATCAGCTGGCCCCGAACGGAATCTTCACACAACTCTTTATGTCCGAAATAGAAGGTACGCATGCGCACCATAGGGACCATCTAAAACGTTTTTGCTAACTATGATCAACTAAAGTTAAGCAACGTTGAGCATCATTAGAAACACCAGGTCTCATGCGATCACAGAAGTTATGCAACCATCCTGATATGACCTAAGATGTTACTAGGACGTAAAAGCCTAACAAACAGTTATCCAATGTTGTGCCTCGTTAGTACTTGGATGGGTGGCTACCTGAGAATATACTGTGCTGCAGATATCCTGATACAGGCTTATACCCTACCTATGCATCAATGGATAAGCGATATCATCTTATTTTTAATTGGAAGTATAGGAGATGGTGTATATAGTAGGGGCATGCATTCTAATGTGTGATCTTCCTACAATTGTATGTATATTAATCCAAGGTTTCTTTTCAGACCCTGATTTTCTCAAGACGATTGCATCCGCCTTGGTGGATTTCACCGAACTTAACTGTTACTCCGCTCTGCAACTTCTTCTGGAGGTAAATCTTTTTTTGTTTTTTTTTGGAAGATTTATACTGCCTATCATGGATAAGCCTGAATAGGCTTGTTTTCACCATTAGACAGTTTGTCGATAGAAAGCCCGAGCCTACACTTTTACCGACCCAAGGGATTTTTAACCTCCCACACCACATAGACATGGTATGAGAGCAACCGGCCTTTGATGACGCTGTAAGTTATGCACAGCGGTGGAAATCCAAATTGGCAGAGCTGGGGGCACGGGGAATCGAACCACCGACCCTCAGATTAGGAGTCTGACCTAGAAAAAGGTCAGACACTCTAACCACTCTGCCACAGAGAACGCCACAGAGAACGCCACAAATTGTCAGCCAGTCTGTTATGAACGTGTTATGTTGTTACAGGTAAATAAATGCCAGGCTTTCACTGGCCGGACAAAACGGGTCCGTTGTTAATTAACTATCCTGACCCTCACTCCTCAGTGGACCCATTTGCAGTTTGGGCTATTTTCCATTCAAACCAGTTGTCCACAACTGGTTCATCAAAGGCTGTGGTATGTGCTGTCCTGTCTGTGGGAAAGTGCAAATAAAAGGCCCCTTGCTGCTTATTGGAAAGAGTAGCCTATGTGGCGGAAGCAGGTTTTCTCCAAAGAAATATGTCAGAATGACCATATGTTTGACGTCCAATAGCCGATGATAAAAATCAATGTGCTCTAGAGGTGTCGTTAAATAAAACAAACTTTCCTTTCACTCCTTATTTGGGTGACGACCTTGAGTACATGTAGCATCTCTTTACAAAAACAGCAATTGATCATTACTATCACAAGAGATATGTCCATCACCTGTCACTCATCTAGCCTTATTGTACTTGCAGGGCGTTAACGAGACCAAGACCATTACAACAGAGCAGATGGCACGCGTCGCCACCAACCTGGCTGCCTACCTGGACTGTATCGCCCTGGAGACGACGTGTCCTTCCTGGCCCAACATCCTCATCCAGTTTGACCTGTTCTTCCGCCGCCTGCCCGGCTTCCTCTCAACCAACACCGACATGGGGGCTGTGCTGCGAATAATGATTGCAGTTCTCAAGATCCCTGGGATCACATCCGTCAAGGTAGAGCGCATGCTGGATCGGTTGGCGTGTGCTGTCAATTCGATGACAGCACCACTTGTCTCTGATATTGAGTTGGCTATTGGTCATTAACGGACCGTGTTCTTATCTAAACTAAATTTAATTTAATTTAAATGACCCCCCCCCCCCCATCCATGCCTCCCCGATTAAAAGAACAACTGATATCCCATTCTTGTCCCTAATGTTGTATTTGTGGGTTCAATAACTAGACCTAACTACCAACTCCTGTTTGGTGTCCTCGACAAGCAGCCTTCATTTCTGGTTATTGACAAGAGAACGCTGTGTCAGCATCATATGCAGCTGTACGCTGTGCACACTACCCGCTGCTATACAGTACACCATGGTTGCTTGCGTCCTGGAACCCTTCTCTAACAGTGACCGCACCACGTGCTGTGCATACTACGCGCTATTATACTGTACACCATGGTTGCTTGCAGGGTGTCCTGGAACCATTCTCTAACAGTGACAGCACCACGCGCTGTGCACACTACGCGCTACTATACTGTACACCATGGTTGCTTGCAGGGTGTCCTCGAACCCTTCTCTAAGATCCTCAGCTTCACGCTGCAGACCTCGACCTTCAAGCTGCAGCAGCTGCTCGACATCTGTTCTTTGTGTGGCCGCGCTTTCACCAAGGTGAGTGTAAAGTTGAAAACATTGCATAACCACATCTGCACAATTCACAGCTGTAGCTACACAGCAAAACAGTCATGAGTAATAATCTATAGTGTTTTTTTTTTTTTTAGATAAGCGAAAAAGAATTACTGACAAATGTTAATGCGACCGACTGCCCTTGAAACTAACGGTGTTAAGGGAAAATCAGCAGAAATAATAGTGTTGCTTCCCCGAGTTAAATCGAGTTGGCCACCAAAATGCCTACAGTACCTTGCTAACAAAATGTCTGCCATGCCTCATTGAAATGATTGACATGCCTCATTAACGTTAATGCCAAAATGCCTGCTTTGCCTCGTTGACGTTGCTAACCAAATGGCCCCTACCTCCTTTACATTGCTAACAAAATGTCTCCTCCTACCTTCTTGATATTGCTTAACAAAATGACTGCCCTACCTCCTTGACATTGCTGACAAAATACAATCCCTACCTCCTTGACATCGCTAATAAAATGCATTCCCTAAATTTATGGCATTGCTAACTAAATGCTTTCCCTAGCTCTTTGACATTATTAGCAAGATGCCCTCACTGCTCCTTGACATTGCTAACAAAATGCTTGTGCTGCTCCTTCAAATTATTAACAAAATCCCTGTTCGACCTCCTCATTTGTCCTATCTTCTTGACATTGCTTACAAAATGTTTGTGCTGCTGCTTGTCATTGTTAACAAAATCCCTGTTCTATCTCTTTCTGATTGCTAACAAAATCCCTGTCATATCTCCTTGACATTGCTAACAAAATCCCTGTTCTACCTCCTTGACATTATGAACAAAATAACTGTGCTGTTTCTCGCTACTCATTGGGATTACTAACAAAATAAGAGGGAGCGGGACGTAGCTCAGGCAGTAGAGTGTCCACCTGTGAAAGTGTGGGTCGTCCTATCAATCTTGCTCAGTTGACATATTTGCAGTTTGGGATATTTTCCGTTCCAACCAGTGGTCCACAATTGGTTCATCAAAGGCTGTGGTATGTGCTTTCCTGTCTGGGAAAGTGCTTATAAAAGACCCATTGCTGCTTATCAGAAAGAGTAGCCTATGGGGCGGAACCTATGTGGCAGCAGTGGGTTTCCTCCAAAGAAATATGTTAGAATGACCATATGTTTGACGTCCAATAGCCGATGATAAAAATCAATGTGCTCTTGAAGCCTTGTTAAATCAAACAAACTTTCTTGTTTTGCTATCAAAATAACTGTGCTGCTCTATTACATTGACATTGCTAACAAAATGCGCGAGCTGCTCTTTGATGTTGTTAACCGACACCTTGTGATCTAGGAGCGTGACAAACTGTACCTGGCTCGGTGCATTATTCTGGAGTTGGTCCAGGCTCTCAAGTTCAAGGAGTCGCTGCCTGATGAGAACCTTATCATGCTCGTTCAGGTGAGTAGGACGTCAGTGAGTGAAGTTAGCAGTGGAACCCTTCTACCGCCTTGAAGTATGTCAAAATAGACTAACCCATTTACCAGTGGCGCCACTCGGTGGCTAAATTTCACACTATGACCCCATGTTAGAAGTCTCTCTGTAGACTTAAAATTTTTAAAAAAGGAAGTAAAGAATCATTGTTGTTGGTGTACATTAGTTGATTAAACAGGAGAATTTGCAACTACGAACAATTGGTCTTCCTCATTCCGCTGCTCTTTCAAGTCTTTGCCCTATCCAAGTAATGCCAAATGCCAGGTCTATATCATATCAGTAGAAACTGATGCTCCGTGCAACCTAGTCATATTTTATAGCGTTCTTTTTATATATATATATATATATATATATATATATATATATATATATATATATAAGTCACTGCGGAAGAAAGGTAGACACATGAGAGTTGGGCTGAGTAATTATTTATTATAATTCTCTGGCAGGGATTATAAATATGCTCACCTACAAAAGAAAATTGTAGCAGGAGTGATGTTGATTTCGGTGCTATACAGGTGGCGCCTCATTCTCGTGTGCGCCAAATGCGCAGGTGCGTGACTCGCGCCTCATTCGCGCGCGCCAGTTGCACGGGTGCGCGACTCCTAATACATGTAATACAGTCGAACAGTAATAATAAATAATAATTAAACCTTGGTATACGCTGCGTTCTTTATATTATTATAATTAATTATAATACACATAAGTCACTGCGGAAGAAAGGTAGACACATGAGAGTTGGGCTGAGTAATTATTTATTATAATTCTCTGGCGGGGATTATATATATGCCAAAGACCCCAAAGGGGTCCCCCCAACCCAACTCACCTTTCCGCAGCCAACCTGGATGCCACTCTCATATCATTCATGATCCGAATTGTCAAAGGCGTTTTCAAATACTGAAATACCGCATTACTCATCCAATCCCCCCATGTACGGATTTCCTCTAGGGAGGCTCCAGACATCGATAAGTATGTGCACCCACCTCTCCGAAGTGAATGAGATGACAATAAGTCAACACTGAGACCTACTTGACCTCCAAATAATTTTAACTTTGACTGGTAAATCTCATAAGTCAAAGGAGAACTTCCTCCCTCATCATTTGGTACCCGGAAGGCAACTACATCCTCCGGAGCCGGACAATCAGAAAAATGCTCCTCAGTCCAATGGACCACACACAAATCCAAATCATAGCAACGTGCTATCGGAATATTCAAAACCCTCTCCTTAAACTGTATTGTTTTCGATTTCCGCACTGTCAAAAGCATTCCCCATGGGAAAAACTTAAAATCTTTCCGAAGCAACATTGCATCTGATAACGTCACATTTGATTTTCTTAATAAGCCTCTGAAACTACATAAGACAGCTGCTCGCCAAGCTACATGACCCGCATTTAATGTTAAACAAGAGAAAATACACCATAACATATTGGGCAGTAATGGCATGGCCTGCTTAGTGCATGTCTCCTAATCCTCTGCGAATACCTTTAAGGGTCGAAGAAATTATGTAGTCTGAATAATCTATCTGCGCAGCACCCTGCTCTTTAAGAAAATTATTACGGCCACTTATATAATTAATAATGGAGGAATATTTCAGCGTCCTTGCCAACCAAGTGGCATATAACGCAACCTGTATAGCAGTACATGGTATAGCGACATGAGTTTCTGAAAACTCCTCTATGAAGGACAAATACTTTTAACCTGAACTGCCCTTGTTGACAAGGAGTTTGGTGCATAGCATTTCAGTTGAAATTCCTTCTGCTCTGCGTTAAGCCTATCGATTTCTGTAAAGAGAAGGGTTGCTTGAATAAACTGATAAACACAAACGCTTACTCGCATCTGCTTCATATATTACTTCGGTCATTCGAGTCACATTTAACCTACTCAAAGCGTCAGATATCACATTAGCCTCACTACTAATATGTACGGCAGAGAAAACAAAATTAAATTTGATCGACAGCCAAAATATCTGCCATAAGTAATGCATAATTAGCCTGCACCTCGACCTGCCCGTGCATAGAGCTGACTCAACTGTAGCACTGTCCGTAACTATCACTATCGCGGTCCCTCCCCATATCGGACCCCATTTCCTTACTGCCGCATATACAGCCCACATCTCTTGCGCGTTAATATGAGAAAATTGTAGCAGGAGTGAGGTTGATTTCGGCGCTATACAGGTGGCGCCTCATTCGCGTGTGCGCCAAATGCGCAGGTGCGTGACTCGCGCCTGATTCGCGCACGCCAGCGCGACTCCTAATACATGTAATACAGTCGAACAGTAATAATAAATAATAATTAAACCTTGGTATACGCTGCGTTCTTTATATTATTATAATTAATTATAATACACATATATATATATATATATATACAGTAAAACCTCTCTAAATCGACCGGCCTTGGGACCGACTTTAGGTGGTCCTCTTAGGGAGGTGGTCGGTTTAGGAGTTAGAATATGGTTACAATGGTATTGTTGGGACCCAAATAAAGCGATCGATATAGTGCAGGTGGTCGGTTAGGGAGGTTTTGCGGTATATATATAAGTACAGTAAAACCTCTCTAACCGAGCACATCCACAGATCGCCCATATAATACCATTGTAATGATTTTTTTAAACTCCCTAAACCGACCACCTCCCTAAATGGACCATTTAAAATCGGTCCCATTGTCGGTCGACTGAGAGAGGTTTTACTGTATATATAATAAAAAAAACAAAGCTAGAAGCTAATGGTTTGGAGGGAAAAAAAACACCTTCAAAACTATAACATGTTTCTCTGCGTTCATTGATCAATATTCCATCCGCTATTTATAGTCTGTCGACTGGCCGTGCAGTGTTTGTAGCTGGTGGCGTGCTTGCCTGTTTCAGTTTGTGTGCATGGACGCCGGGGGCACCATCGGACCAATCAGCATCGTCGAAGAGCTGGCCCACGTGACCTATAACCCGAACACGCAGAGCCTGATCTCAACGAACGCAGCCGAGTGCATGAAGATCCACCTACACGAGTGTGTGGAGTTCATCGCAGACCTGCACACGATCACCAAGGTGAGGGCCCGTTTTGGTAGGTGTGGGGTTCGAACCCTGGTCGAGTCAAACCAATGACTTAAGAATTGATACTTGTCGCTTCCTAACCCTGGGGCTCGGTATCCTTAGTTACGGTGAGTGGGTCTCGCGCCCCCAATTACCCATGTAGCTTTTAACATGAACAATGCGGTAGACTATGAATGAAATAGAATGAGACTTAAACAAAATATGTACCTATTTTGTTCCTATGATAGTCTTTTTTTCCTGTGTTCTTATTTTTTCGATCGTTTGTTTCCTGTTTTCCTACTTTTTGAGGTGACTGTTCATTTGACGGCCTCTATACACTATTTTTGTCCATTTGCTCTCATACAAAATTCCCGTTGTCTTCCTATTTTGTGGGGGAAATCGTTATTTTATCCCTATTTTTTTATATATATATATTTTTTTTACCCACTGCCTCAGTTGATACCCTGTCAAAGTGTCATTCTCAAAATGTTGCTTTGCAGAGTAATTTTAAAAGCGACACCCAGAACCTGAACGAAGACACGCTGGGCAGCCACTTGAAGGCTGGCATTGCGCAGTTCGTTGCGCTGGAGTTTACCCGCAGTAATGGCCGCGACAACCGGGCCATCTCCCGCTACATGCCCTGGCTGTATCACCCGCCGTCCGCCATGCAACAAGGGTACGCCAGGCACCAGCCTGTCTCCTGTCTGTGCCTTTCTATTGTGGGGGTACTTGTCTACGAAGGGGCTGCATGTGTTTATGTATGTAACAGGGTTTGTACGGGTCCTTCAAAACCTGAAAAGTCCTGGAATTTGATAATTCAGGATTCCAGGCCAGGAAACTCCTGGAATTTCTCTAATGATCCTTGAAAGTCCTTGAAAATGGAAAATCATAACCATATTTTTTGTTAAGCCTATTTTCACCAACGTGCCCAAACTTCAATCAGTGATGTTTTGTATTAAAAGTGATTTTTCTGGGTTTGTTATCCTGCCCCTTGATTTGTTTATATTAAAACCAAACATATATAGTCATTGTTATTTCGCATGCTTATTCACAATTCACATTTTACCCGGTGAATCGACTATGAATACAGATATGTTTCGGGGCACTTTTATTTAATAAACGTCTTAAAAACGTCCTGGAATTTTGCTCTGAAAGTCCTGGAATATGATATGTCAAAATGGGTATGAACCCTGTGTATGTATGTATGTATGTATGTATGTATGTATGTATGTATGTATGTATGTATGTATGTATGTATGTACGGACATAATGCACCAGCCTACACCTACTACCTGTGTCTGGCTTTAGGTGCTTTCTGTACATCTTTATGTTGCGGCTAAAGAAGCATCACTTGCAAATCTGAGAATCAAAACTCGCTCTGCAATGTTTTGAAGCTGCAGGTAAAACCAGCTGAATATTCTGCATATAAAGATGAATTTAAATATACAAATGAGGTCATTTACGAAACCAAGTCAAATTTCCTTCAGCCTCTCAGACTTTGTATAAAGCTTCACTTAGAGACTTTAGATGTGGACTTGGGAATTATTTGGCCCCAATCCAAGTATTAGAACACCCCCCCCCCCCCACACCCATGATTGTTGAGGAAGCCTTCAATCATCCTCCAGCTAGCGGAACTTTGGGAAGTCTGAGACACACTCACTTGCCTATCATAGAGTATACATAGATGTTCATAACCAATATGCAGACGAGTTCTCCATTTCCACTGATGGTTCCAAAAACCATGGCCCAGTAGCTACTGTAGCAGTCTCCCACAGATATAAGCTAAGCATTCTCAATCAAATCTTAATTTTCACTGTGGAAGCCCATGCACTCTTTCTCACATTAGAGCGCAATCATCTACAGCGAGTCTTTTTCATGGCATCGGGCAGTCAGAAATCTTTAAGGTAGACCATCCAGTCATGTAGACCATTAGTGCAGGCTCGGTATATTCTGTCTTTATACACTGGTTTGATTTAATCTTATTCCGGGCACACATAGGATATTACATGTCTTTACTTGGCTCATACCAGTCGACAACCACTTTTGTTAGCGTAAGAGAAATTTCGGTTCGCTTTATGCTATTTACAGTTAATAGCATTCTGTTTGAAGATTGTGTTTGCTTGTTTCAAAAAACGGAAGTATGTGCCTGTCATGTATCAATTGGACACAAGTAAATATGGGTGTAGCTTTCGAATTTAAACTTAGTTGATATTAGATTTGAAAGCATTTCAACAATAAAAAAAGAAAGTGCCTTTATTTCGCCATGAAGGTGATTTCTGATACCGACATGCATTAAATCCCTAATCGCTCCATTCTTCCCTTACACATATTGCGTTAATCTAACAAATACACAAGGTAAGGAGCCGTCCAAAGTTTTCAACATTTTCAAGGTAGTACAGAGTACTACTTTTCAGACGCCCCATTCCCCCCAATGTAGTATACATCAACATTTTACTACAGACTCCAATATGTTGGGAGGTCATGGGATTCAAACCCCGTGTTTGAACTGTGCTTGAGTGACGCCAATAACTTAAAGTTGCATAGTCCGATGCTTTTGAATTTCTGACATTTTCTGAGATAAATACATTATGCTAATCATTATTGCCTACTTTAGTTTAGTTTGAAGTAATACATATTTTAAATGGCTAACTTTGGAGATATTTGACATCAAAACCTGCTAAATTAATTTGGGCAAGCACACCAAAACTCTGGCACCAGAGACTTCAGTACTAACAGGTTCTATTAAATTGACTTATTACGACCTTCTATGGAGCAAAACATGTTTAATCAGTGCACCAGTATCAAAGTTGAATACATAAAATTATGTCTAGATAAGTGTTTTGGTTTTGAAAATTTGATGTTTTCATCGGACTAAGCAACTTTAATAATTGACATGTGTCACTACCTAGCCTGGTGTTCGACATTACTCAGATAGGGCAAGGAGAAGTGGAACGAGGAAGACCAATTGTATGCAATTTAAAATTCTTGCTTAATCAACTTGTAGAATCTAATGCTCGATCTGTGGCTATGTACGTAGGCTATGAGGAAAACAATACAGACAAAGAGAAAGGAAGAGACTAAAGTGTAAGAGAGAGAATCCAGCCCTCTGATTTGTTGTTATACAGTTACATGGGTTCATGGTAGAGTATCAGACCACCTCCTTCCACCAATGGGAATCGAGCATTTGTGGTCTCACCAATAGGAATCCAGCATTCCTGGTCTCTATGGATAACAGTGGCCTGCCCACCACCCCTAGCTGTATGGCCCCTTGGCCACCACCAACCTTGACCTTTTGAGTGTGGTGACCCCTACCCCAGCAGAAGGGCGAGGCCCTGAGTGCAATCACACCCAAACGTGCCAGCACCACTATGTCTATTTACATCCCACTCAGGCACCACCAACCCATATATATATTTATAGATTTATAAATCCTCCGGTGCGACTGACACTGTCAACATCCGGGGGAGGTGAGGTGGGCGAGATGGTGCCACCGGTACAGTGTTGTATCTTACGGAGGATAACAATAATAATAATAAGTAATATTACCTTGCGAATCTTTATACTTGCATAATACGTTATGCATCACATATATGCACCTGGTCATGTACACCGATCAGTAATAGAACATTTGCATTACCCCCCCTGCCGAATATCGGAATATTATACAAACTAATGAGTAATGTACTATCATGGAGGTGATGAAAATGGGAAATATTATGCCTAGCGCAGGATTCGAACCCAGATGTCTTGCCATTCCGGAGCTAGTGTGCTAACCAGTACACTACTTAGGATCCCTGATGTAATCACCCTATACACACGTACCTTTTCTATGTGGTTTCTTGGCAGAAGCCTACTATAGTACCACCACAACAAAAAATCACCAAAACAAATCATTTTAATAAATACTAAAAGTTGTACTTTACTGACAAATCCCCTCCTCTCCCCTGTCGTACTCTTTGTATGACAGTGAAAATATTAACAACTTTGGACGGCCCCTAACCTCTCACACTGTAGGGGTGCACATTCTTTCTCTCACTGATTTAATTGCACCCTGTATGTTAATTAACTAATCCTAATTCGATTTTAGCACAATTGATTGGCGTCCTTTTTGTTCCACCTGGTTTTGTCCCTGTTAATTGGTGCCGTCTTCTTCTTGGCCGGTGACGTAACACACAGGGCCCTCGCGCTGCTCGGTGGGCACGAGGCGGGTACAAGCAGGTACATGGTGTAGCCGGGTGAAGCTTCCACCAGTGGTTGAATAACACGTGCCGACTGTTCACACACTGACCACAACACTGTCCTAGATTGGTCATATCGATGGTCACCACTCAAAAGATGATAGCAATTAATTTGGGTTTAAAGCTGCATAGTCCCATGAAGATTTCTTTTTTTTTTCTCGAAGATTTATACTGCCTATCGTGGATAAGTCTGAATAGTCTTGTTTTCACCATTAGACAGTTGGTCGATGGAAAGCTTAAGTCTACACTTTTACCAACCTAAGGGATTTTTAACCTCCCACACCACATAGATATGGTATGAGAGCAACTGGTGTTTGATGACGCTGTAAGTTAGTTATACACAGCGGTGGAAATCCAAATTGGGAGAGGTGATGGCATGGGGACATCAAATTTTCAAAACCAAGACAATGATCTAGATTTGATTCTACATATACTGGTGAACTTATTAACCATTTAGTCACCACATAGAAGGGAACACTGAGCCAATGTAATAGAATATGTTACTGCAGAAACCTATGGTGTCAGAGTTTTGGTGTGCGTGCCAAAATTAATTTAGTGTATTTGCAAATATCTAAAAAGTTAGCCATTCAAAATAAAAGTTACTTCAAACTAAAGTAGGGTAGATGATAACGATCAAAAATAATAAATTTATCTAAGAAAATGACAGAAACTCAAAACCATCGGACTATACAACTTTAAATTGGATTCAAAAAAGAAAAATGTCCTATTAAGCCTAAACTGAGATTGTTCTCGCATTAGATACCAGTGCACAAATTTGGTCTTTTAGTCGGCGATTTGACCAGTCAGCCATCCGTCATGAATGAATGAAGAGTGGTCAGTGTGTGTCAGGTTTAGGTTTTTTTTACAACCCCCCTAAAAAAATATCACATAGATGCCGTGATGCACCTTATAACATTTGGTGTGTATTTTAATCTTTTTTGTTTAGTTTTCTTGTTCTGAAGCACACCATTTTGTAGTTTTCATTTTGTTGTTGTTGGAAGTTAAATGTAGGCAGTATGTTATGTTAAGAGTGGTGGTGGATCCCGTGCGGGTATAATATAGAATAGTTAATTTATGTGCCTTTTATTTAGTGCAGTAATTGAGGTTGAGTGCAATTACAATTATTTTGGCGTGTTTTAATATAAATGGTTGCTCTACTCATTTCGGGTGCAGGTGTTCCGTTACACCCTGGTGCACATGCCCAAGCGGAAGTGTGCATAAGCTGGGGTTGCACCTACAAACTAAGCAATTGGAAGTCGGCTACCAGTGTTGCTACATGTTAAATAGCACCGGGGGCCGAGTTCAGGGTACGCTGCAGAGTCAACTCCGAGACGGCTCCGCAACATCTTTTTGCCAATTTGCGTTCAACATGTGCCTCGGAGGCACCTCCGAGACGTCACACATTTAAAGTTGGAGGCAAAAATACCTCCAAAATGGCCATGGATGTCAGCCAATCAGAGCTGTTCTTTCAATTGCAAATGGCTGCAGGAAGTGCATGCTATGGAGGCCGCCATTTTCAAGGCACCCAACTGCTAAATCGCCATTCAGAGTAGTGCAGCTTTTGGAATTTCTCTGAGGTGCCTCGTTGAATGCGGGCCTGGCGACAAATGTGTAAACTACAGGCATGCGCTTGGTTTAACACCCGACCCCCATCCCGTTATAGGTGCAGAGAGCTATTAAAGGAGCCCAATATGGACTGTGATGGCTATTTCTGTACTCTGACAAAGGCACTCTAACAGATCTTTGTATAACTTCCCTGTTAATATAAAGCATTTGTTGGTTTAAATTATAGGATATACAGAGGCATGACTGATGCAGTTTCTGTACAACTTGTGAGTGTTATACTTGGTTGTAGTGTCTTCTTTTAATTGCATTTAGCTGAGTTAATATGTTATTCAGCATTCAAGTCTAAATCAATTATTTGGATGTACGGAAAGAAGTGAAGACATTCCAAAGAATAGCAGAAACCATTAAAATAATAATAGCAGAATCCATGATGCTATGAAAGTTTACTTGTGTATATGTCAAAGTTGAAAAAACTAAGTTTCACTTTTTTGATTTTGAGCTTATGCAAATTGAGAAAAATGCTAAAATTAACCATATAGCATCCAGCCACTACATCATTTTAAGACACATCCATAACATCATTTTAACACACACAACAAATTCAATCAAGATTTAATTGATTATGGTTAAGCAAAAAGAAAGTATGTCTTACGAGAAAAAAGTTGAAAAAGAAGTCTGGGTGTCAATATGCAAATTTTCACTTTAGCACAAAATCATATAAGCATATTTTAAATACATTTTGTGGGATAGATTAAATACATGTAGTATTGCGAACATGCTTAATACAGAGAGGCAGCAATAACTTTGACTTTTGACTTGCTACCTCTCCCCTCCCCAAAGAAAAACGTTTAATCATTAACAATGTAACCCGGAAACGAAATATGTAGTACACAGTTTCTGAGAATGACCCTTATGCATAATTCCCGTTATAATATTACTTTGGTATTTTTGTAGCACACCTGTTATTATGCCTACCTCATGTGTTCTTTCCTTTGAAATCTTCCCATCCTCATTTCAGTTTGAGTCTGACATGCAAATATTAAACCAGTCTCTACATTGTGTTGTGAGCTACTCCTGTATATACAGTAAAAGTTCTGTAATCGACCACCTCCACAGATTGACCACTCCCCTATATCGATCGCTTTATTTGGGTCCAAACGATCGCCCATACAATACCATTGTAATGATAAAAAAACTTCCTAAACTGACCACCTCCCTAAATGGACCATTTAAAGTCGGTCCCATGGTCGTTCGATTTAGAGAGGTTTTACTGTATATAGTTATGTAGCAGAAGATATGTGATAACAACATCCGCTGTCCTCTAAGTCACACACTTTTTGGAGCTTTAGCGCTGCCTTCTCTATCTACACAGGCACCCCGTTCTGATATGACCTTAGATGTTGCCAGGACGTAAAACTCCAACACCCAACCAATCTACACAGACAGCTCCCCTTTGACGGTACTACACACACCAATATAGAGTTGCCACGCACGGATAAAGCTATCCACACTCCACATAATAGCTCGATGAATTATTGACATAACCCGCCCATTCCTCCCACAGGCAGGTGATGTCTCTGGTTTTAACCGGAATTCCGTTTTTTTTCTGGCCGCCGAAACCAGAATTCAGTTTTTTTTCTAAAATCTGTTATTTTCTGGCTGCCGAAACACCTCTGAAATACACTATTTGCATCCCTCTCATGACTCAGTGGGATGCTGTGTGTCCCCACGATAACCTAAAAAATAATTTCATGTTTTTTTCCTGCACCCAATCACATGCCTGCTCCCGAAACACAGACTGTGACACCGAAAAATAGTTGACATAACCTATTTACTTCTTTTCACTGTATTACATCCTGATTAAGATCCACACACCCAGTTTTGTCACCCTACACAGTATAACCTCTCTAAATCGACCGACCATGGGACCAACTTTAAATGATCCATTTAGGGAGGTGGTGGGTTTAGGAAGTTTTTTAGCATTACAATGGTATTGTATTGGCGATCGTTTGGGACCCAAATAAAGCAATCGATATAGGGGAGTGATTGATCTGTGGAGGTGGTCGGTTAGAGAGGTTTTACTGTCTAATCTTTGTACACACTGATAAAGGGTTAGCATACCCTCCCCCCCGTCTCCCGCCTCCCAACACACACACACAATTTACATCTTTTCATTTTATCAATTCCTGATAAAGAAGCATTCTCAGTTATATCCCCCATACCCGTTTTGCACCCCAACTACACCTGTTATACCCACTGATAAAGAGTTGACATACCCTCCCCCTTCTTCCCACCTTACTCATGCCACACCCCAATAAGCAGTGGTCCATCATAACCAACTGATATAAAACATTAACCTAACACCTCTTCCCCACTACACTAACCGCAGACCGACAAATGATACCCCCCTTCCCAGTTCTTCCCACCCTCCCCATGCCACCCCCCAATAAGCAGGAGTCCATCATAACCCACTGATATAGAACATTAACCTAACATTCCCCCCTCCCCCCACCCCCATCCAGACCAGACGGGATGGCCGAATGAGATAGTGCATCCGTCTCCCTTGTTGGTAGACCGTGGGATCTTGGGTTCGTACCCTGGACGAGTCAAACCAATGACTTAAAAATTGGTACTTGTCGCTACCTAGCCAGGCGCTCGGCATTATTAGGATAGGGCAAGGACTGGTTGGCTCAGTGTCAGGATAATGTGACTGGGTGGGATATCAGGTCATGGTGCTGGTGGCCTGGTCTCCCAGTGGGGTAGCACTATATATAAAGTCGCCATGAGTGCACACTGTCACAAGTCGGTAACCGTCTGATATGACCTTTGATGTTGCTAGGACGTAAAACAAGAAACAAACAAACAACCCCCCCCCATCCAGATATAGCCATAGATATTGCTAGGACGTAAACCCCAACAACCAACCAACCTAACACCCCCACCCCACTCCACTTGATGCCACCCCACTTCTTCCCACCCTACCCCTGCCACACACCAATAAGCATTGGTCCACCATGACCCACTGATATAAAACATTAACACATCCTCCACCCTACTCAACTTAGCACAGACTGACAAATTATGCCCTACCTACACTTCCCATCTCTACCGATGCCATGCACCAATAAGCAGTGGTCCATCATAATCCACTAATATAAAAGATGAACCTAACACCCTACCCCCACTCAACACAAACCATTTAACGAGATGCGATGCCGAATGAGTTGAGCGTCCGCCTCCCATTCTGGTAGGTCATTGGATTTGAACTCCTGGGTTCGAACCCTGGCCGAATTAAACCAATGACTTAAAAATGTATTCTTGTCGCTACCCAGCCTGGCACTCGGCATTAATATGATAGGGCAAGTAGCAGTGGCATGAGGAACACCAATTGTCCGCAATTGAAATTTCCCCTGGTTAATCAACTATATATGTACAACAACAAAAACACCCCAAAAAGTGAGTTTACATGCACCTCTGCCGTCCTTTACTCCCACCAGCCCGAAGGAATTCATTGACTGCGTGGGGCACATCCGGCTGTTGTCGTGGCTGCTCATTGGGTCACTGACCCACACAGCCATCACCAAGGCGGCTGGTCCTATCGTGTGCGTCCCAATCCCTCTCGAGGCCAACCTGCACATCGCTGATCACGTGATGGTCATCATGACCGGGTTCGCAGAACAGTCCAAGGTCAGATTGCTAACTACTGTCTGCTGAGCATATTATATTCTCCATGATTTCTTCAAGCACACGCCTCCTATAAAATATATAAACAGGTTTCCTGCAGATCCTTAAAAAGTCTTAAGAAATCTTAAATCGAGTAGTCTATTTTCGAGGCCTTTAAAAGTCTTAAATATGGTAACGTTTCTGTGAAAGGTCTTAATAAGGTCTTAGATTGGATTTGGCCACTATACTATTTGTTTTACCAGCTATCTTCACAAAGCCATGGATCTGAAATGTCTGGGAGTTGACGCTATAGTCTACGGATCGTAATGTATTGGTCACAAGTGCATGGATACTCCTCTAATTTAATATAAGAACATTTGCTGTGAAAATTGATATTAATAAGTCTTAAAAAGGTCTTTGATGTGATTGGCTGATAGGTGCAGGAACCCTGATAAATCATGTTTTCATTTTTTTTTAAAGCAGAATGAGAAAACCAATGTAGAGAATATTTGAACTATCTTTATTATTATGTGCCAAAGTATCTCATAGAAGAGTATAGACAGAATAATGATGTTGGAATCCTAACCTGTTGTGACTTTTAAATAATGTTTCTGTCCCACACAGGTTTGATATTTATATTGTACATGTATCTTCATAATTGCCTTCATGAATAGTTAGTGCTCATTTCAATAACAACTAACTGACAACTATCTGGCTATTTAAATGCAAAATGACACATTTATTTAAACACTTTACTCTAACACTCAGTGTGGCTTGGTCTTTTCTAACCTAAAACTGACTAACCCTACAGGTGGTGTCTCAGAAATAGTTTGCATAATAACGGTGGCGCTGCATGGAGTTTACTCTTCCAGTTCCTTTTGTTATTGCAAAGTTCATATCCTATGTCATTGAGTAACGGCTCAGGAACTTGCAGGCTCTGAATCATACGCATGGTTTGGTTGGTGCGCACAGAGTTTGCGATGCATGGAGAAATGGTCGTCGAGATGAGACTTGGGTGGTTTGGTCTAGTCACAATATGGAGGAAGTAATTAAACAACTAAAATACATATATGCTGAATAAACATGATACCGGTATAATAAAGCCGGAAGCTTCCACCTGCTTCTCAGCCCTTACTCCCTCCTCAATCATCGACTGCTGGAGCCTGAACTAAGTCATCGACTGGTAAAACCTACCCCAACCTCAGTTCCGCCGGTGGCGTCACCTGTCCGCTCACGCTTCAAGTGGTCACGCAACCCACTCACTGTACCGCTGAAAACTTAAGTAAGATGCATAGATAAAATACATAACCAGTTGGTCTCAAACGTGGGATTTCCTAATGTATTCTGGGGAGCACTAGTCTAGTAAAGTAGACAGAGGCTCAAATTGCTGGAAGACCAATGCCTCGGCGCTGACAAAATATGTGTTCAGACGAATAAAATATTTACAACAACAAAACCTGCCACTTACCAACTAACCTGTAATTGAGGAAGCCCATTTGTACTGGACGCACGTCATTTAAACTTGATTAGCAGGGCGATTATTTCATGAGACACCAGTGACCTTGCTCTTGCCATTCCTGACCTTGCTCCTGTCCTTTCTCTATGCAGTCACAAGAGGAAACGCTCTCAAAGCATGAGGTACATCTTCTCTGACGTTACTGTTCACACAATTTGACTTCAGTTTTCCAACCCTGGTTCATGTTACCCGGGTGCTTTCTCCTCATCGGTGTTGTGTGCTAACATTGACAAGCCGCTGACATCTCCATCAATCAGCATTCCCCAGCATTCTATTCCTACTTTGCAATCATTTAATTAAATCACACATTAAATCACACAAATCAACACTATTTTTTTAATTATTTAATTCTTTTTTTTACATTATTATTATTATTTTCATTTTTCTTTTAGTTATGAGCAATAGAACAGTTAATTAAAGCTGCATAGTCCGATGAAAGCATAGTATTTTTGGAACCAAAACACTTACTTAGATTTGATCCTACATATTCAACACATATATACTGGTTCATTTATTAAGAATGTGTTGCTGCATGAAATGGAATACTTAGTCAGTTTAATAGAACATGTTACTGCCGAAGCCTACAGCGTCCAGTATTTCAGTGTAAACACCAAAAATGTTTTCACTTCAGATATCTCCAAAATTAGTCATTTATAATGTATTTTACTTCAAACTAAATTAAGGTAGATTATAACGACCGATCTAATATATTTATTTATTTAAAAAAAAGACGAATTAAAAACCATCAGACTATGCAACTTAAATTTAAATGCTTATGTGGTTTTCCCATACCGTCTAATCTGCCAATTTGGATTCCCATCGCTATGTATAACTTACAGTGTCATCAAAGGCCAGTTGCTCCCATACCATGTCTATGTGGTGTGGGAGGTTAAACATCCCTTGGGTTGGTAAAAGTGTAGGCTTGGGCTTTCTATCGACCAACTGTCTAATGTTGAAAACAAGTCTATTCAGACTTATCCATGATAGGCAGTATAAATCTTCAAGAAGAAAAACATAGTATTTTATGGTGCGATATAGAATGTTATCTGATTAGTCCTAGTCAAATGCTGCGGTTGTTTTTTTCATGAGTAGTTATGAACACACACAAAGAATAATCTAAGCGATTGTCACTTCTGCTCATTGTTCCCTCGTTGCCTTCTCTGCTACCTTTTAGCAGTAGCTGAGTGACCAGATGCGGTGACCGAATCAGTAGGAGCGCAGGCTCCCTGCGTAGAAGGTCGGGAATTTAAATCGCTGCCGAGTAAAACCAATGACTTACAATATTGGTACTTGTCGCTTCCTAGCCGGCACTTGGCATTACTCGGATAGGACAAGGACTGGTTAACTCAGTATCAGGATAATGTGACTGAGTGGGATATCTGGTCATGGTACCAGCAGCCTGGTCTCCCAGTGGTGCAGCACTATGAAGTTGCCATAAGTACGCACTGCCACAAGTCGGTATCCATCCTGATATGACCGTAGGTGTTGCTCGGACATAAGACCCAAACAAACAAATCAGTCATTGAGTTTGACAGCGATTGTTAAGGACACAACCCCAGATCCCACTATGTGGCTTGTCCTGTAGAACTACTGAACTCATCCTGGACTCATTGTGCAAATGCCCCTGTGTGGATTCCAATACACGATTTCCAGCACCATCTTGCCCTCTGATGGCAGCATCAAGAACGCATTTGGGTAGCAGCTCACTGAGCCGCCTCCTTCGTGGAAAAAGGTCTTATAGAGGATTTCCACTATCAACCTGCCCTCTGATGGAAGTAGCAAGAAATAATATTGTGCATAGAAACTCGCCGTGCACCATGCTCTGTGGAAAAGGTCTTCTAGAAGATTACCACCATCCATAAGCGCTTTGATGGCAGTGGCAAGAACTAATGTGGGTAGCAGCTCACTGCGCATGCTCTGTGGTAATGGTCTGTTGTTACCACCTTAATCAATATGCGCTAGCCAGTCTTCTCCAGCAGATCTTTGCATAACTTCCTTGTTCCTATAACCAAACATGTGTGGGAGAGTGATAAGGAATTTGAAAGTGTTACCATTAAATTCCTGTCGTGTGTATTGTGCTTTGCAGCTGCTTATTGTGTGTTCTTTTAATTGTGTCTATATGGATGGTTACCTAATTGTCAGTTCAGTATTCAAATGCAAATCAATAAGGATAACCCTAAAAAATGAGTGAGTGAGTGAGTGAATTGGGTAGCAATTGTAGGTAGTGGTGATTGCTTAATGCTGTGCCGACAGCAATGTCTATAATCATGATTAGAAGTGTTGGAATTGTATTCTGTCACGTTATTATCGGGCCATCACTTTTACAGAGAATGTAAAAGCACATAGTCAACTATTGCACCATTGCACACAATTGTGGCCGGATAAAATTCTAGATAAAAAGTTAGAATTCTTCCTGAATTGGTTCAAATTGCTGTAACGAACTATATAAGGTGGCTTAATCCTGCCGCCCTCACTTTTTGTTTAGCATTAGTTAAAAGATCATGCATGGTGTTTGCATTGTCAAATTGTTGTCACAAGGCCATAAAAGCTACACAGTTTAATCAAATGTGTTTGAGTGTCAGTGCTGGGTGAATATAATGACAACTGCTGTTCTGTGCTGTGACGTCATGACTCGCGCCCTTCTGTTTGCAGGCGTCAGTTCTCCACATGTCCTCCCTTTTCCACGCCTTCATACTTTGTCAGGTGAGACCACGTAGCATGTATTAGAGCATGTTCTTGTCAACAGACAATTTTATATATACAGTAAAACCTCTCTAACCGACCACCTCCACAGATCGACCACTCCTCTATATAGATCGCTTTATTTGGGTCCCAAATGATCGCCCATACAATACCATTGTAACGATAAAAGAAAACTCCCTAAACCAACCACATCCCTAAATGGACCATTTAAAGTTGGTCCTATGGTCGGTCGATTTAGCAGGCATGTGATTTCTCCGGTTTTAACCGGAATTCCGTTTTTTTTCTGGCTGCCGAAAAACATGATACCGGAATTTTGTAAATTCCTGAAATATACTATTTGCATCCCTCCCATGACTCAGTGGGATGCTGTGTGTCCCCCATGATAACCTAAAAAAATGTTCAGGGTTTTTTCCTGCACCCAATCACATGCCTGATTTAGAGAGTTTTGACTGTATGTATTATGCTTATTGCATGACTTTGGTAAATGTATATATATGTTTATATTTCTTTCTTTGCTGAAGATGAAGGCATAAGTTTTAATTGGAAGGCGAATATACATTAGACATAATTAGACATGTAATACACGTGACCAAACAGATAGGTCTGGAGATCTTAATGTATCTTAATGGGAGGTCGTGGGTTGGAACCCCGGCCGAGTCAAACCAAATGATACTTGTCACTACATAGCCTGGTGTTCCACATTAATAGAAATGGGCAATGATTAAGTTGCTCAGTATCAGGGTAATGTGACCGAGTGTGATATTGGGTCATGGTGCTGGTGGCCTGGTCTTCCAGTGGGGCAGCACTATAACGTTGCTAGGAGTGCACACTGTCACAAGGCGGTACCCGTCGTGATATGACCTTACTTGATGTTAGGACGTAAAATCCCAAGAAATTGTTTTGTGAACTGGGATATGTTTAGTGAAGGCTTCTATAAGCTTGAAATACTCACAAAATTGTTAGTAAACGTTTATCAAAACGTTTTATTAGGTTATTAAACAAGCATTTGGTTAGCTTAATGTGGACCTTGTCTAAGTTTTATATTTTCCTTATATTTAGTTTTAAATCTTAATTTAATTTCTTTTTAATTTAAACATTAAAAAAAATTGTGAAAGATTCTATTCACACATATTGAATACTTGAAAGGTTTCAGTACTAAAGTGTCAACCATAATATAATTAAGGCAATGTAAAAAAGAAAACGTCAATTAAAATTCATGCCCTAAACCACAAAGCTTTTCCCCTCTGCCTTCATTCAGGTAGCCTACATTTTGTAACTAATATTTCATTTAGTTTAACTAGACTTAACTACTAGATGACATATTGCTAAAGACTCTTAAACGAATCTGTTAATGTGCAAATGTAGTGCTCATTGGAAGGTGGATTAGGCCTTTATATGGGTGTGAACCTTGTGTGACCCGGTCACGTGTCTGCGCCTCTTCCAGTTGTGGACGATGTACTGCGAGTCGTGCGCCGCCATCCAGACCTCCATGTCTGACTACCGCCTGGCTCACGCCACCATCATGGACTTCTGGGGGCGCGTCACCCCGGGCATACTTCAGCTACTCTCACACACCAAGGTCAGCATCTAGGTCAAGGTCAGACTCGTGGCAAGATCAGCAAGTTAGATGTGGCACTCTGTATGTGCCTATCTCTCTCTCTGTCTCTTTGGTGTGGTGAAATGGACAAAAGATAGATCGTGCTTATGTGGCACTTTTTATGTGTATAAATAATTTCTCTCTATTTGATGTGGTGAAATGGAAAAAAGATAGATGGCGCTGATGTGCACTTTATATGTGCATTTCTCTCTCTTTGGTGTGGTGAAATTGACAAAAGATAGATGGCGCTGATATAGCACTTTCTATGTGCATTTCTCTCTCTTTGGTGTGGTGAAATGTCCAAAAGATAGATGGCGCTGATATAGCACTTTCTATGTGCATTTCTCTCTTTGGTGTGGTGAATTGGACAAAAGATAGATGGCGCTGATGTGGCACTTTCTATGTGCAATTGATAGTGTCGCTTCCTAGCCAAGCGCTCGGCATTATTAGGATAGGACAAGGACTGATTGGCTCAGTGTCAGGATAATGTGACTGAGTGGAATATCAGGTCATGTTGCTGGTGGCTGGTGGCAACAGTCACCATGAGTGCGCACTGTCACAAGTCGATACCCATCCTGGTATGATCTTAGATATTGCCAGGATATAAAACTCCCAACTACCAACCAACTATTTATTAATAATGGAAGCTATCCATCTAAGTATCATGTGATCTCTCTTCCCGAAGAAAACATTTATAGAACATTTGTCATAGTTTGTAGGTTGGTAAGTACATTATTTGACTTGACTCGTGGTTTCACATTGCTTTGTTATGACCAGTCAATGAACAACAAAAAGGGGATCTTCCTCCGTTACTGGTTTCAACATTGCTGAGATATAAAAGTCAAATATCAAGTGCCTTTCCCCTGGGATATGATGCTTTGCCTCGGTCAGTCCTTTCTATTAAGCCTGAATCTCCAGTAGTAGCCATATAACAGCCTATTTCTTTTTACACACATTCACTTAGGGAGTGGGACATAGCTCAGGCAGTAGCGTATCCAGCTGTGAAGGTGTCGGTGATCCTATCAATCCTGCTCAGTGGACCCATTTGCAGTTTGGGCTATTTTCCGTTCCAACCAGTGGTCCACAACTGGTTCATCAAAGGATGTGGTATGTGCTGTCCTGTCTGTGGGAAAGTGCATATAAAAGACCCCTTGCTGCTTATTGGAAAGAGCTTATGTGTCGGCAGTGGGTTTCCTCCAAAGAAATGTCACAATGACCATATGTTTGACATCCAATAGCTGATGATACAAAAATCAATTTTCTCTAGAGTTGTCGCTAAATAAAACAAGCTTTACTTTTTACTTTACACATCCACTTTGTTCATCGGCAGCCATTGCATTTCAACACGGGCATTGTATCTCTGACAGTAACACCGGAAGCGATAAATATGCTGGCGCAAGCTGGTACCTGTCCATACAGTCTATTCTATTAACATTCCATGCCTCACCAATCACCGCTAGGATGATGATGAAACCGAGGTTGGGATTTGCTGTTTCTTCCGCTGTTTCTTTTTGTCCAATCAACATTTTCCTCCACCTCGTGCCACTAGTGGAAGAAGCACCGTGCCTTGTGTCTCGGCTTCTCGCATGCTTCACACAGCTTCACTGCACCACGCTTTGCCTTCACTCTCCAAGCATTGCGCCGCTCTTTACCGGCACTCATAGGCTGTCTTTTATTTTTATTTTATTTTTAAATAATTACAATTTTTTATTCTTAATATGCCTTTAAGAGACGTGGTGCTCGCTGGGACCAGGACAATAGACCTTGCATTGTTTCCCAATGCATTGTTTTTTCCATTGAAGTCAGGGAGCAACTTCCAGATAAACACAACTCGCAGCCGGAGATGTCCCTTTGAAGAATTTCTTTTTAGCTTTGAAGATTTTTTATTAAAAAATAATTAATTCCACATTTGGAATTTCCGGCGATTCAATCAATCCTATTTTCCTCTGATTTCCGATTTAATAGAAATAGGAGTGGACATATTTGATCATACCACGTCCAAAAATAAGTTACTAAATTTGGCATGCTTACATTTTTTGGGGGGTGATGGGGTGGGAGTAAAAATGGTAAATAATAGGGAGGGAAAAAATGTGGCAGGGTGGGTGTACTCCCAAACCGATTCAATTAAGTTAGATAGCACTTTCTTGCTGCAGTCAATTGACGGGGGTGAATTTGCTATGTGGATAATTTTGATGAATTTGCTAAGCAGAAAGTTTTCTTGAATTTGCTAAGTGGAAAGTTTTCTTGAAATGCGAAGTGGAAAGTTCTGATGAATTTGCTAAGTGAATATTTTTGTTGATTTTGTTAAGGAGATAGTTTTTATTGAATTTTCTAAGACTTAATAGGATAGTTTTGTTGATTTTGCTATGCAGATAGTTCTGTTGAATTTGCTAAGCAGATAGTTTTGATGAATTCCTTAAGTGGATAGTTTTAATGAGTTCATGAAGTGGTTATTTCTGGTGAATTTGCGAATCGGTTAGTTCCACATCTGTATCAAGGTCTTGCAGATGCCTTAAGGTCAGCTGTTTGTGTTTTACTTGAATTCAAAACATGTTACCTGACTTATTCATCAGTAGCCTTTTAATACTTTTCAACTTTCAATATGCTAGAAATTTACACACAAGCTCTGTTTGCCTTCTCTATCTTCTCCTTCCGACTAACTCATACAGAATTTGCATCTTTCTAATACAGGGATGAAAGATCTTCGCGATTTCGCGGATTTCCACGATTGTTTTTTTTACTGTACTTCAATCCCGCAGCACTATCAGTGCACGCCAATACCATCCTCCACCACGCAGCACTGTCAGTATGGACCAATACCATACTGCACCATGTAGCATCATCAAAGTAGGCCAATACTATGCTGCACCCTGCAGCACTGTCAGCATAGGCATGGGTGATAGATAATACGCCCACAATGACAGTGGGACACTCTCCAAGAATATTTTGTACTTACTGATCAGTGGAATGGTGCTAGGATAGTGCTAGGAGAGTAGTGTATGAAACCTGACTTCCAAGAATTTTCCGCGATTCCCTGGCAGTGTTAAGGTTATGGGAGAATTTTGCGTTTTCATGGAAATTCGCCATCAGTTACAGATAACCACACCATAACCTCACTATAACCTCATCATAGATTTCCGTCGGTTTGTTTTGCCGGAGACAACTTTCATCCCTGAACACTGAAGATGGTCTGTGTTGCTGACTTGGCAGGGGTTACAAAAGCACACTCACCTTTCGCTGTTGCTAAGCAGACGTGCATGTAACATAAGATGAGACACACACTTTATCCTTTTCTCTCTCTTTAAGTTGGTTTTATTGCATTGTACTTAACAACTCATACACCATGTGTTTGGTTCTAAGATAAAGTATTCGTGTGTTTTAGACTTTTTTACATTTTAATTCATCACATAGTCGTTTTTTTGTGTCTAATTCCTCCAAATCTGGTTATATCATATTGAATTGCGGTGTGCTGCTTTGTCATTGTTTCAGCGTTTCAAACTATAGTAGTGAAATAAGAGTTGGTTGACCCATTTCTGAGTGCAACTGTCAGCGTGTAAATATTGACTACCGCAACACAGCGATAATATTGAACTATGTGGACTTGACGAGGTGGCTGAATCGGTAGCGCTGACTGCCCTTTTCGAAAATCGTGGGTTCGAATCTCGGTAGAGTCAAGCCAGGGACTTATAAAATTGGCAATTGTCACTAGCTAGCCTGGCGCCTCAATATTACTAGGATACTCGTTTGCTCAGTATCCAAGTTTTTTTGGGGTGTTTTTTTTTGCATATCTAAATGTTGCTTGAGAAGGATAGGAAACGTTGCTTGGATATGATACTCTTTCTTGACAACACCTTGGTATGTTCGATATGGTGCTCTTTGTTGACAGCATCTTGTTATATTAGATATGGTGCTCTTTGTTGACAGCACCTTGTTATGTTAGATATGGTGCTCTTTGGTGACAGCACCATATTATGTTAGATATGGTGCTCTTTGTTGACAGCACCTTGTTATATTAGATATGATGCTCTTTGTTGACAGCACCTTGTTATATTAGATATGGTGCTCTTTGTTGACAGCACCTTGTTATATTAGATATGGTGCTCTTTGTTGACAGCAACTTGTTATGTTAGATATGGTACTCTTTGTTGACAACACCTTGTTATGTTAGATATAGTGCTCTTTCTTGACAGCACCTTGTTATATTAGATATGGTGCTCTTTCTTGACAGCACCTTGTTTGGTTTGGTTGCATTTGGTGCTCTTTGTTAACAGCACTTTGCTATGTGCAGGGATGAAAGATCTCCGCGATTCCGCGGATTTCCGGGATTTTTCAATCCCACAGCACCATCAGTGTAGATCTATACTAATGAGTGGTGCAGACCCCACAGCACTATCAGCGTATACCACTAATAAATGCTTCAAACAGCGCAGTGCTATCAGCGTATACCAATATATATGAAACCCGACTTCCGGAAATTGTCCACGATTCCCTGACAATGCTAAACCTATGGGAGAATATCTGCATTTCCGCTTTTTTCCCCCGGAGACCACTTTCATCCCTGTATGTGAGATATGTGCTCTTTGTTGACAGTCCCTTGTTAGGTTGCATATGTGCTCTTTGTTGGTAGTATTTTGCTTGGTTGTAAAGGATGCTCTTTGTTGACAGCTCGCCGAGATGGTGAACCTTCACTTCCTCAGTCTGATGGAGGCACTGCAGGAGTGCAACTCTACCATCCTCTGCAAGGTTAGACTAGAACATTTCTCTGCTTTTGTAATGGTATCGAAGGCTGTAGCGGTGCCACACATGTATCGGTGTAACGCCTATATTAGTGGTGATCTGGGAGGGCAATTCAAAATGTGTCGACCACTATGTTTAAAGACTCAGTAACATGACCAAGACAACTTCCCTTATTCAGATTATCATTATTAAATATGATTATTAATGTTTGGCATATCTTAAAACTAATTCTCTGCAAGTTATTTAGGGCCCAATCAAGGCTGATGGCCTCTGTAGTAATCAAGCTGTGACTATTATATTAGTATGCGTCATGGTGTCTTTTTTGTGGGTCCTGACTCACTGACTTTAGAACCTGTCTATGCCCCTGATTTCAACCTTATCTGCACATATGTAACTTGATCTAGCTCTCATTTTATGTTTGATTTCAGTTATTCCCGATGTGGACCCCGATTCTGTTTTCTTACCACAACCAGGTGAGTGAGTGCCATGAAACGCTGCTGGTGGCCAAGCTATAAATAAACCTGATCCCTGGGCTGCGTTCAGAGTCGACTCTGACGCGGCTCTGTGACGTCTTTTTGGCCTATTTGCGTTCAGGGTACGCCTCGAGGTCACCTCAGAGACGTTACGTTTTCAGATAGGAGGCAAAAATCACCTCCAAAATGGCTGCGCATTTCCGTGGTTTCAGCCAATCATTGCTGTTCTTTTCAATTGCAAATGGCTGCACCCTATGGAGGCCGCCATTTTTTAGGCAACCGACAGCTATGCCATTCAGACTAGTGTGATGTCCGGAATTTCTCCGAGGCACCTCCTAGGTGCACCCTGAACGCGGCCCTGGTCTCTGCTATTCCTCCTACTGTAAATGGAAAATTATCCAATTATTAGCTGGCTATTCATCTTTTTATTAATGTCATTTCATACACTGCTTCGACAGTTGCTATCGTTGTTTGTTTAAGTTTTACGTCCTGGCAACATCTAAGGGCATATCAGGACGGGTACCGACTTGTGACAGGTCGCACTCATGGCGACTTTATAGTGCTGCCACACTGGGAGACCAGGCTGCCAGCACCATGACCTAATATCCGCCTCCGTCACATTATCCTGACACTCAGCCAACCAATCCTACGATCTACCAAAATAGGAGACGGACGCTCATCTCATTCGGCCATCCCGTCTGGTCTTAAGTTGCTATGGTGACTGACCTGTCAATCTTATATTTAAGAAGAAATAAAATGTTATGGTAGAAATTCAAACTATTGGATTATGGAACTTTAAGGTTGCATAGTCCGATAAAAGCCATACATCTTTTAAAGCAAAACACTTACCTAGATTTGAACCTACATATCCAACTTAGATACTGATGTTGCTACATATAAGGGCATACTATGTCAATTTAATAGAACATGTTACTGCTGACATGTATGGGGTCAGAGTTTTGACAACCATGCATCTGTTGCTACATATAAGGGCCTACCATTTCAATTTAAAACTGCATAGTCCGATGAAATATCAAATTTTCAAAACCAAACCAATTATCTAGGTTTGATTTGACATATCTAACTTAGATACTGATGCACTTATTAAGCATTTGTTTCTGCGTAGAAGGCAATACTGAGATAATTTAACAGAACCTGTTGCTGCAGAAGTCTATGTTGTCAGAGTTTTGGCAAGCTTGCCAAAACTATTTTTCCATGTTTGCACTCAAAATATCTCAACGGTTTACCATTTAAGGTAAAAGTAACTTTGAACTAATGTAAAGTAGATACTCGTGATCGGTCTAATATATTTATCTCACAAAAAATACAGAAATTCAAAACCATCGGACTATGCAACTTTAATAAAAACATGTTACCACTGACATGTATTGGGTCAGAATTCTGACAAGTATGCCCAAATTAATTTAACATGTTTACGCTTCAAACATTTCCAAGGTTAAAAATTTGAAATCAAAAGTTACTTCATGTAAATGTAAGATAGATTTCCACAATCAACCTAATATATTTATCTCAGGAAAAAATGACAGAAGCTCAAAAACCAAGAGACTATGTCACTTTAAAGTTGCATAGTCTGATAAAAGCACAAACTTTTCAAAACTAAAACTATTATCTAGATTTGATCCCACATATCTAACTTAGATACTAATGCACTTATTAGGGATTTGTTGTCATATATAAGGGAATACTGAGTCAATTTACTAGAACCTGTTACTCCTGAAGCCTATGGCATGAGTGTTTTGGCATGCTTGCCTAAATTAATTTGGCATGTTTGCACCTCAAATATATCCAAAGTTAGGCATTTAAAAAAATTGCTTCAAACTAAAGTAATTTAGATCATAACGATCAACCTAATATCTCAGAAAATGACAGAAACTCAAAACCATCTGACTATGCAACTTTAACTGAGTGGTTCATTACATCGTTGCAGCTACCGGGCCACATGCGGGTACGCCTACAGATGTGTCAGAACTGGCCGCCGAGGGAAAGCCTGGAGGAGGGTGGCCTGGCCGCCAACACATCCGCCCCGGCACCCCTCTCCCTCATCCACGGACACTCGCTCGACTCCAACGTGCTGCTCAAGTGGCTAAAGCGGCTGCAGTTCAAGCTCAGCCAGATCGAGGTGCAGTCATCGGCCGCCACCCAGTTCTACACGGTGTGAGGCCGGCAGTCTGAGCCCTGCGGCCCGTCAGTCTGTACCAGCGGCAGTCTGAGCCCTGCAGCCCGTCAGTCTGTACAGGCAGTCTGAGCCCTGCTGCCCGGCAGTCTGTACCGGCAGTCTGAGCCCTGCGGCCCGTCAGTCTGTACCGGCAGTCTGAGCCCTGCGGCCCAGCAGTCTGTACCAGCAGTCTGAGCCCTGCGGCCCGTCAGTCTGTACCGGCAGTCTGAGCACTGCGGCCCGTCAGCCTGTACCAGCGGCAGTCTGAACCCTGCAGCCCATCAGTCTGTACCGGCAGTCTGAGCCCTGCGGCCCGTCAGTCTGTACCGGCGGCAGTCTGAACCCTGTGGCTCGTCACTCTACCGGGCAGGCGTCAATCAGTGTGAGAGCTGCTGGCACCATCCTTCCATCTCACCACTTCTTGTGGACAGCTTTCCAGTCACCTTATTCATGCAGGCGATCAGTTTGAAAACGAGTCTTGTTGAGTGCCTGCCCCGCCCCTCCCCCCCCCTCCCTCTAACTGCTCTCTCCCCCCCCTTTTTCTGTGTTCTCATGCTCATTTGCTTACAGCCCCACGGGACTGTATTAAACTTGCATTTAAATTACTTGGTTGTGGGTTTGGTTGCTTACTGGAAACCATCCAGAAAGCATTGGTAATGATTTTCCAACTGAAATCTAATTTAAATTCATTGTCTTAAATAATGAGTACTCCCCACCCCACTCACACGCACCCCATCTCCCCCACTCATCTTCATCCCGTCTCCCTCACCCACACCCACCTCATCTCCCCCACCCACACCCACATCCACCCCCATCTCCCCCCACCACCAACTCCCAATTTCACTACGCTATTGTGGTGCTACCAATACCTACCTAATTACCTAAATACCAACTATGGTAGCGTTGTATCTAAACACCACATTTATTACCACAATTTAATATTATGTAATACATTTTCTTCTTTTAAACCCTGCTACAATTAAGACATTTTTTTCACCATTTGTTTCGAACGCCACACAACGCGAGTCTCGTATTTGTTTGCGTGAATAAGGTACATTGTCATAATTAATTACCAGTAATGGTATCAATAACAATTGATCGTACTAATATCAACATGCGACAACAGGTGTAATGATGTAGGCAAGGCATCAACAACACCATTCTGGTGTGCAATTGCAGTCTTTAAATCTTTTAAACAAATAATTTAAAGTTCCAAAATTAACATTTCAAAATGTGATATTTAAATGAATCTCCTCTTTGTTATTGGATATAGACGAGAGTCTCATCCTTGTTATTGGATAAACTTGAAATCAAAGTCGCGCTCTCCCTATAAATCCTATGAATGATGTGTCAGATAAGAGCTTATAGACATATAGAATCTAATAGCATGCACGCCTTTAACCAGCCAAAATTCAGCAGAGTACATGCATAGAATTAGCTAGACTGTAGACCACCAACCTTCTTCTTCCTACCCGCTTTAAATAATTTGTTTTAATTTGTGTTGGCTAATCGTCCAGTAATCTATAACGAGTGCAGATCTAAATGATCGGATTGGCTGGCGATTGTCGACAGCCGTTGGTTTGTCTCGTTTGGTTAGAGCGCGGCATTAGTAGCGCTGCCCAGGCGGGCGGCAACGTAGACGCATGCGTAGTAGTAGACTTTCCAACCGCCTGTCGTCTGCTAATTCTTAGTGAGCACTTCCGGGACTTGAATGGCGCGTAATGACATGACACAATGTGATACCAAGTGACGTTATTTTGTGTGAAAGCACTCTACAAGCTGCTTAATAATAATAATACAAATATATTATTATATATATGTATATCTAAACAGACATTAGAATAGAAAGTAATGTTACCAAGGTTTTAGAAAGTAATGTTACCAATTGCATTTAAAAGCGTTATCCTAATTACATTTTGTAGGAATGACAGCTGTTTGGATAGAGTGCAGTGTACTTAGGGTACAATTATATTGGTTTTATATATTATATATTTATGTATCACACAGAAATATGCTATTTATTATTAAAATGTTATTTATTATGGAATTAATTGTTGTCTATTATAGATAATTGTTAATTATTTATCGACCAGATGTCATGCTATTTATTAATTACCATGTGTACCTCTAGTAGTTATTTATTGAATCTAAGGTTAATGGAATTGTCTAATTGTTTATATGATATGTTAATCTTAGCAGTTTATTCAGTGCCAATCTACGAGGTTGTGTCATATGAGTCTATTTAGTGGTTAACTCAAGAATTTGGATGCAATTAACTATTCATATTTAGAATAATTTATATTTGTCAAGTGTGGATCATGCCTGGTAAACAGAGCTGAAGATGATAGTGCGGTATAGGCTGTGGTATATGTGAGGTTGAGCTAGATTGCGCTAAATGTGAGGTTGCACTACTCATGAGGCTGCACTATATGTGAGGTTGAGCTATATGCTAGATTGTGCTATATCTGAGTTTGCACTACTCCTGAGGCTGCACTATATGTGAGATTGAGCTATATGCTAGGTTGCACTATATGTGAGGTTAAGCTATATGCTAAGTTGCGCTATATGTGAGGTTGCACTACTCATGAGGCTGCACTATATGTGAGGTTGAGCTATATACTAGGTTGCGCTATATTTGAGGTTGCACTACTCCTGAGGCTGTGCTATATGTGAGATTTAGCTATATGCTATTTTGCGCTATATGTGAGGTTGCACTACTCATGAGGCTGCACTAGATGTGAGGTTGAGCTATATTGTAGGTTGCGCTATATGTGAGGTTGCACTACTCATGAGGCTGCACTATATGTGAGGTTGTGCTACTCATGAGGCTGTGCTATGTGTGAGGTTGTGCTACTCATGAGGCTGCGCTATGTGTGAGGTTGTGCTATATGTTAGGTAGTGCTATATGTTAGGTTATAACGAATTTTGTGTCATTCACAATCAAATACTGAACATGGAACCAATTTCTAAACAATAAATATCGTCCCAGATGTACCCACACTCCCGAAAGCTTATTATATATACTAGTATATATGATTATTATACACCACATACAGTGTTTTAAATACCGTCACCGCCAACCTACCGGTTTTGAAACAAGCTTTTCAACAAATAAATAAAAACTGACACTGTGTGTTTAAGTTTTATGCTAAGTTGTTCAAATCTTCGATGGAAAATCTTCAGTCAGATCTTCAAACAATCGACCAAAACTTCTGAAGATTTATTAGTGTGTGTGTGGATAAGGATAGTTGCACATAGGGGTTTACCTATGCCTAAAAGAACATCTTTTAAAATAAGGGGGGGGGGGGGGGGGGTGTCTACAGATGTCTGGCACTGCGCGCATATAGCTATAGTGTAGACTCGTCTGGTGTGTGTGTAGATGAGTGCACTCTTACACAAATAACTGCATATTTGTAATGTTTCATTACATGCATGTGCACTGTATTGCCTTGTAGATACTTACATATTGATACACATTTGCACTATGTTGCATACTGGACATTTGTAGTATTACATATGAAGAGTTCAGGCGCAAAACCCCGTAAACACCAATCCAAATATTGAGATGGTCATTGGAATCAAACCTGCAACACATTTTTTTTTGCATTACTATTTTTTTTGGTTCATTGCTCCATAATCATTTGGTGACAAGAAAATTGGAAGTAGTGAGAATTAAAATTGGGAAAACCTTTAATTAAATTTGTGAATTGGTGTTTACATGTTTTTCCGCCTGAACTCTTCATATACAGATAACTGGATGTGTCCATTGGCATGCATACAGACAAATTCACATGTCTGTCTTCTATGAGCACATGTGCATAGATAACTGTATATGTGCATGTGTACACATATGCCTATATATATATGCGTGCACTACAAGGCATGCTATATTAGTATAGACAACATTAGTTCAGACCCTGTTAGTGAACCCATGCATGTTCAATAAGGGCCAAGCATTGCCAATAGTTGTAGGAAATCGAATCATTTGTGATGTTCAAATAATAAATCGAATGTTGGATGATTCATTTCGGTGTTTTTTGTTCATTCGGGTCGGTGCTTTTGTTGGATTACAACAACAATAGCAATAATAAGATCGGACACGGTGGCCAAGGCGGTAGAGCGCGGGTTTCCTGTGCGCAAAGTTGGGAGTTCGAAACCCGCTCGAGTCAAACTAATGACGTATAAAATTTATACTTGGCACTACCTAGCCTGGTGTTCGGCATTACTACAAACTGTCTGCTTTTAGAACAAGTCAATGTCAGTACATGCAACTTCCAAATCACTTCACTACTAAGGGATTGCTACATTAAAGTTGCATAGTCCGATGGTTCTGAATTTCTGTATTTTTTCTGAGATAAATATATTAGATCGATCACTAGTATCTACTTTACATTAGTTCAAATTTACTTATTTTAAATGGTAAACTTTTGAGATATTTTGAGTGCAAACATGGAAAATTAGTTTTGGGAAGCTCACCATAGACTTCTGCAGTAACAAGTTCTGTTAAATTGACTCAGTATTGCCTTCTATGTAGAAACAAATGCTTAATAAGTACATCAGTATCTAAGTTAGATATGTAAAATCAAATATAGATAATTGGTTTCGTTTTGAAAATGTGATATTTCATCGGACTATGCAGCTTTAAGGTCATGTATGACTTGAAACCATGGTGAAACCGCCACAAGTCAATTAATTGCCTTAGATTTATCTATGCAATTCACACAAACCATCCCAATCAAGTAGTGGGAAGCTCAAAGTATACCATCTAATGGCCCCTGCATCATGCTATTATAATATTAAATGTATTTGTCTGATGATGACGTAAATACATATGTAGTAGTAAATGTTTCTGAATGGGATAGCCAATATATAATGGGGACCTTTCAGTTTGCATGACTCGTCAGATGGTGCACCATGCCGGTCTCATGTAATGATGTGGTTGGATAGAAGCAGTTCTTTCTACTATCAAGTGTGTAAATAAGAGGGGGTTCAGGGGGCTAGTCGGGTTCCAGTACCTATGTTTTCCGCTAGGTGCCGTCTGAGTGCATTGCCCGGTGTTGCAGTTTCAGCGGCACACCAGTTTGCGAGGGACACATCGCTTCTGCGCATGCATCAAAATCGAACAGCATCGTCACTAACCTTATAAATTTAATATAATGTTTTTGGTAAAGATGTTTTCTATATGTGTACCAAGCGATTTGTTTCTAGGTGGTGTGGTTTTAGAGATATTTCACTTTTGCTGTATTTTCTGTATGAAGATTGCTCAGGACCATTGACAATGCCTTGAGTTTGACGGTACGCGCAGTGCAAAACATTAGTTTTATTCAAAATTAATAGAAAGCCAGAACCCTACCCTTATCAATTTAATATACTCTTTTTGGTACACATGTTTTCTATATGTGTACCAAAGGATTTGTTTCTAGGTGGTGTGGTTGTAGAGATATTTCACTTCTTCTGTATGAAGATTTGCTCACGGCCATTGACAATGCATTTGAATGGATGTGTCCCTCACAAACTGGTGTGCCGCTGAAACTGCAACAAAGGGCAATGCACTCAGACGGCACCTAGCGGAAAACATGGGTACTGGAACCCAAAGAGCCTCCATGACTGCACATGATCACAAGTTGGTGTCCATCCAGAAATGAACGTGAATCCCCAAACACCAAGGCCGTAATTGATTAACATGACCCGGGCGACTTGGGTCACCCGAGTCGTCAGAATTTCAAATTGAACACTGCGAATAGAGTCGACAAATACACGTGCCGTGTGCAAAACGATCCGACCCAAGTAACCCACCTCGTAGCTGGGGTTGACTACGAGCGATGACGTCACATTTGCGCTGGTACCGTCCTGCAGGATAACAGCTACCAGTACCAGTCATACATGTTTTTTGTAAAGAATAACTTAGATTAATGAAATGGAAATATAGCTAAACTAGGCCATCATAAAATACTTTAAATCGTAGTTTGCTGTAGTTTTATCGATTTTATCCAAGCGTGGAGAAGCGTATTCGATTATTCGACCCGAGTCTGTAGGATGTGTGCATGCGCCAAAAAATGGCTCGGGTGACCAGAGTTGATTAATCGATTACGCCCCTAGGGTGTAATCGATTAGCACGACCCGGGCGACTCAGGTCACCCGAGTTGCTAGAATTTCAAATCGAACACTGCGAGTGGAGTTGACAAAAACATGTGCCATGTGCAAAACGACCCGACCCCAGTAACCCGCCTCTTGGCTGGGGTTTGCTAGGAGCGATGACTTTACATCTGTGCTGGTACCTGTAGGATAACAGCTACCAGTACAGGTGTTTTAATGCTTTTTTTAACATTTTCTAGATTGTCAGCTTCTACAATCATAAAATACTTTAAATCCTATTTTGCTGTACTTATATCGGTTCTTGAAAAAAAATATTAAGTTTTATATTAAGCCACCATTTTGTCCACCCCGAGCGTATTCGTTTATTCAACCCGAGTCTGTAGGATGTGCGCATGTGCCAAAAAGTGGCTCGAGTGACCCGAGTTGATTAATCGATTACCCCCCTACTGTCTATGGGAGGCTTCCTAAAGGCAACACATCCTAACTGTATGTGCGTTACACTTCCATCCCACCATTCGATCAAGACGGTTCTATTCCTCCAATTAAAATTCTTTGTTGTTGGTATATTAGTTGATTAAAGCTGCATAGTCCGATGAAATCATCAAATTGTCAAAACCCAAAAAATTATCTAAATTTGATTCTACATATCTAGCTTAAGCCGTGTTCACACCCACAACTTTAGGCTGAACTAGATAAGGCAAACTAGATGAGGCGATCTAGGCGTGAAAGTGTGTCGTGTCCACACACTCAGTACTTGGGGTGGTTTAAGGCGGAAATCGATATCTGCGCATGAGCAAGTCCATACTAACCAGCGCCAGTTTCGGTTAGTCGACGTCGCCACGAGAGAGTGTGGGTTCGACCTAGATATGTATAGACTGAGTCGTATTGTTTTGGAACGGTCAAAACTTCTGCTGGACAGTGAAAACCTAAAAATAAATGATGAAATAAATATCTGTGCACAGCTAGCGGCTTCATAGACCAAATTATATAATATGAGCTTTTGATCGACTGGAAAGTCAACAAACTAAGGTCTCGACTGCGCATGCGTGTGACGTCCTTAATCCGGCTCATCTAAGCCGCTATCATCCACACAAGCAAGATGGGCTGACTTAAGCTAGTTCGCTTCATATATACTACCTCGTGACATGGTTTACTTGAGGCAAACTAGATGAATCGACTCAGCCCTAATCCGCTTCAGCATCGCGTCCACATGGCGAATGTGAGCCGAACTAGACAAGGCAACCTAGTTGAGGCGACTTAACGCCCGTGTGTGAACACAGCTTTTTATTTAGATACTGATACACACAGAAGGGAATAGTGAGGCAATTGAATAGATCATGTTACTGCAGAATGCTACGGTGGCACTCTATAGTCGTAATCTTGTCATTTTGCATTCTCTCCCAATTCACCAACTCTGCGTCAACATAAGTAGCCATTTGATACTGGAACCAGAAATTCAACTTCCTGTTCCATTCTAAAGCTATTTTCGCCCGTATTTCTTTTGTTTTGGGGGAGTTTTTAGTCGCATTGGTGCGCTGAAGGCTGGAAGGCTCCAGCGCCCGTATTTAGAATACATTGTCATTCATCCCAACTGGAAGAATGGGGTGAATCTTTTATCTACCACTACACCTGCACTAAACATACCAGACAAGTCTCCTACTCACATGGTGCAAGCAGGAAGCTAGAGTCTAACCAGTCCCGCGGCCAACCGCATACTAGCGTGGTATATATACATACATGTGTGTGGTTAGGTGCACTGACCTCCCCAGGTGAAATGCCACATACAGTATAACTCCGTTAAACCAAGCTTGGTTAAACCAAACGATCGGTTAATTCAAACTTTTATTGCCGTCCCGGCAAAATAATACCATTTATCATAAAAAAAAGTTGGTTAAACCAAAATCGGTTAATCCAAATTATCAGTTAATCCAAACAAAATTGTCGGACCCCAGGCCACTTCCGGTACGGTTAAACCAAACGTTCATGTGGTTATACCCAGATAGCACACAGTCGTCGGCCCGACGGCGGCCCGACGGCGGCCACTCCGGCGGCCCGACGGTGGAAAACGCCGTCGGGCCGACGTTGTTTTGTCCAACCTCCCGCCGTCGGGGCGACGGCGCCAAAAGCCGTCGGCCCGACGGTGGCAGCCGCCGTCACCCCGACGCCGTCGGGGCGACGGCGCCAAACGCCGTCGGGCCGACGTTGTTTTGTCCAACCATCTACCGTCGACTCGACGGCGGCTGCCGCCGTCGACCCGACGAGCCGAAAAGACACTGTCACTGTAGTGTCAGTACGTACAGCCTACAGGTGCAAAAATATTAGTTTTATTCAAAATTAATAGAAATCGAGAACCCATACTTAATAAATTTAATATAGTCTGTACGTATTGACACTATAGTGACAGTGTCTTCTCGGAAAAAACCAAGATGGGCGGTCCTTCGTCAACATTCCGTACCGTTCAAATCGTATTAACACGAACAATTCCATTAATACATCGTAATAAATTACAAAACTTTTACAAAATAATCTAAACATATTAATAAACAAACCTGTGAAATAATTCCTCAAAATTCCTGGTATTTCTGGAGTTACTGGTAGAAAAAGAACACTGATCAACAATCGCACGTGTTGTGCTGGCAACTCGAGCCGGCGACTCGAGTCAGGTGGCAATTCGAAGTAAACAAACCGTATCGGATGATTCAAATCGTATTAACACGAATAATTCCACTAATACTTCGTAATAAATTACAAAACTTTTACAAAATAATCTAAACATATTAATAAACATACCTGTTAAATAATTCCTTAAAATTCCGGTTATTTCTGGAGTTACTGGTAGAAAAAGAACACTGATCAACAATCGCACGTGTTCCGCGGGCGACTCGAGCCGGAATCCAAATTTAAAGAACTGCGCATGCGCGGCCGCACCACCGTCGGCTCGACGGTGGCTCGACGGTGGACCAGACGTGGAAAATGAAGGCAAACCTGCGGCGGCCCACTACCGTCGAGCCGACGATGGCCCGACGGTGAATCAAAAGTGGAAAGGGATTGAACCCTAACGTCGGAACACAACCGGCGGCCCGACGGTGGCCCGACGGTGGCTCAAAAGTGGAAAAGGTTTAAAACCTAAGGTCGGGACACCACCGTCGGGGCGACGGTGGCCCGACGGTGTACGAGACGTGCAAAATGAATGCAAACCTGTGGCGGCCCACCACCGTCGGGCCGACGAAGGCCCGACGGTGAATCAAAAGTGGAATGGGATTGAACCCTAACGTCGGAACACCACCGGCGGCCCGACGGTGGCCCGACGGCTCAAAAGTGGAAGTTTTGATTGAACCCTAACGTCGGAACAACCGCCGTCGGGCCGACGAAGGCCCGACGGTGACTCAAAAGTGGAAAGGGATTGATTCCCAACGTCGGAACACTACCGGCGGCCCGACGGTGGCCCGACGGTGGCTCAAAAGTGGAAAGGGATTGAACCCTAACGTCGGAAATCCACCGGTGGCCCGACGGCGGCCCGACGGTGGCTCAAAAGTGGAAAGGGATTGAACCCTAACGTCGGAAATCCACCGGTGGCCCGACGGCGGCCCGACGGTGGAAAGTCGATCGCGACGGTGCGACCAATAGCCGACGTCGGCCCGACGGCTGTGTGCTATCTGGGTAAGGTCATCTGAGACCACACCAACTTTTTTTTATATAATAAATGGTAGTATTTTGCCGGACTGCTGAAAATGTTTGGATTAACTAATCGTTTGGTTTAATGGTGTCATACATAAAAAACAATAATCAAAGTGTCCACATACATTGTATATTACATTCATAATGCACTCACATTTTTGCCAAAGCCAAGACCAAGTCGAAGTCAAAGCTTGGTTAAACCAATGATCAGTTAAAGCTGCATAGTCCGATGAAATATCAAATTTTCAAAACCAAACCAATTATCTAGATTTGATTTTACATATCTAACTTAGATACTGATGCACTTATTAAGTATTTGTTTCTGCATAGAAGGCAATACTGAGTCAATTTAACAGAACCTGTTACTGCAGAAATCTATGGTGTCCGAGTTTTGGCAGGCTTGCTAAAACTAATTTTTCATGTTTGCACTCAAAATATCTCAAAAGATTACCACTTAAATAAAAGTAACTTTGAACTAATGTAAAGTAGATACTAGTGATCGATCTAATATATCTATCTCAGAATAAATACTGAAATTTAAAACCATCGGACTATGCAACTTTAATCCAAACAAATTTCTAGGGTCCCTTCAAGTTTGGTTTAACGAGGTTAATTATACTGTATATCGATGGACGTGATCTGGTCGATTGCACCAGGGAGCTTTAATATACTAATGGTTAGGATGTTAGCCACTGATTTGCAGAAGTGTAGGTTCGAATTTTCCTCAGCATGATGTTTTTCTTCATTTGTAAAAACACCCACACATAATCGGTTTCGTGACCAAGACATATTTAGCCCTGCATAGTGCCGAACCTTCCCTGTGTATGTACAATAAGTGTGCTACCTAGATATTTGTAGCCGTAAGTATGACAATTACAATTCCAGTGGGATGATTGTAGTGACGTGCATTTACCTCTCCGGGTGAAATGACACATAGAAGTAGGTGTGGGCAGGGTGATTGCATCACAGAGCATCTATATAGTCCAATGATTAGGATGTTAGCCCGGGAATGGCAGACATGTAGGTTTGAGTTCCACACTAGGCACAATATTTGCCTTCATTTGCAGAAAGACCCTATCCTACGACACTATTCACTTTAATATATATGACATGTATAAACATATAGGCTATAGTATAATAATATCGATGTTATATGTGTGTGTGTATATACACATATGTGTGTGTGTGTATATACACATTATATTATATTTAGACCAGACGGAATGGCCGAATGAGTTAGAGCGTCCGTCTCCCATGCTGGTAGATCGTGGGGTCGTGGGTTCGAGTCCCGGTCGAGTCAAACCAATGACTTTAAAATTGATACTTGTCGCTTCCTAGCCAGGCGCTCGGCATTATTAGGATAGGGCAAGGACTGGTGTGCTCAGTGTCAGGATAATGTGACTGAGTGGGATACCAGGTCATGGTGCCGGCGGCCTGGTTTCCCAGTGGGACAGCACTATAAAGTCGCCATGAGTGCGCACTGTCACAAGTCGGTACCCGTCCTGATATGACCTTACATGTTGCTAGGACGTAAAACAACAACAAACAAACAACAAACAAACAAACATATTATATTTATATTTATACAGAGAGAGAGAGAGAGAGGGAGAGAGAGGGGGAGGGAGCGAGTGAGAGTTCATATACTCGTCTATACCCACACCAACACATTTACCTGACCCATCTTTTGGGTGTCTTATACCAAGCCCATGGCTCTGGTTATATTAAGTCGCCCTAGTTTCGCTCCCAGTGCACATTCACCGACACTACTCAGACTAGATACAATATATTTACCCCTACCCACAGTAGGCCCCGTCACAGGGTCGAGGGAGTAACTGTACTCAGACCATCACCACCGGCTCTCCCACAGAAGCGCGGGATCAGCACAGGAACATGCGCCTTCTGCATCAATCAGAGATGATATATATTCCTATGAGGAATAGACACTCATTTCTGTTCAGTGTTGGCGACAGCTTGGCCATAGTAGTCCAGCATAGTATATGGTTCCGCAAGGAAATCATATATTGGGCTGCTAGACACGATCCACCACCAGGGACTGCGCCTGGCCCTTGGGGCCTTCCGCACCTCACCAGTTCAGAGCCTTTATGTCGAAGCCAATGAACCATCACTTAACAACAGGAGAATCAAACTGGCCATGCAATATGTAGTCAAGATAAAAACTAATGCATTGAATCCTGCACACAATTGTCTATTCGAGCAACATGACGAATCCAGGTATGAAGCCAGGCCAAATTACATCCGGCCACTGAGGCTCCGAATGAAACCTCATTTAGAGGCCTTGGGCGTGGATTTGGACGTGTTGGAGGATGCCAAAGTCCCAGAACATCCCCCGTGGTCGTTGAAAAAGCCATCGGTTATCCTCCGACTCACGGAACTGAGGAAATCTGGGACACATCCACTCGAGTACCAAGGACTGCATGCAGAGATTCAAGGCCAGTTTGCAGACCACCTCTCCATATACACTGATGGTTCGAAAGACCAAAGCCGGTTAGCTGCTGCGGCAGTCTGCCGACGGGAAAAATTTGGTGTACGTTTGCCCGATCAGAGCTCGATTTTCACTGCAGAGGCCCGAGCACTCCTTCTCGCTTTGGAGTGTATCGAGGTATCCAACCACACTAACTATGTTATATACAGTGATTCGTTCTCTTGCCTCCTGGCTGTTGCTGGACTGAAAACGATTCACCCTATTCTAGCAATGGTCATTTATAAAATGAACCAACTGACAACAGATGGGTATGATATCCACCTGTGCTGGGTGCCTGGCCATGCTGGCATACAAGGAAACGAACGAGCTGATCGGGCTGCGAAGAAGGCCCTGAACTGTGATCTTGAACCGTGTCTGATCCCTCACTCTGATCTGAAACCACTAATAGCCACCCACATAAAATCCAAATGGCAACATGAGTGGGATGAAAACATCAATAAACTTAAAGAAATTGAACCATCTGTGGGAAAGCCACCACAGACTCATGCGGGAGGTCGGCGGGACCAAGTGGTCCTTAGCCGCTGCCGTGTTGGCCACTCGTGGCTTACACATGCTTTTCTGCTCAAGGGGGAACCTCCCCCTGAATGTATTGGGTGTCAGTCCCCACTGACACTCAAACACATTTTACTAAGTTGCGTTGATTTTTTGGCCCTGCACCAACGGTTCTACACTGCAGACAGTATGCATGACCTTTTTACTAAGGTAAAACAGGAAAACATTTTAGCCTTTTTGAGGGCAGCTGGACTGTACCACCTTATATAGTTTACTAAATGGATTCTATTAATTATTAATGAAACTTTTCTTTTTCTATGGGAATTTGTTTCCCTTGACCACAGATATATGATTGTGAGCTTTCTAATTTAATTAGTGTCTATTGGCACATAATTGATTGTCTGCTTTTACATGTAAAAGCGATGGTTTGAACAAAAAACAAACATTTCTCGCCGTGAATATGGCCTATGCTGCCGACACGGCGTAAAGCAACCACCAATCAATCAATCAATCAGTTAAAGTTAAATTCTCCGATAAGAGCATAACATTTTCAAAACCAAAGCACTTACCTAGATTTCATATCAGATTTGTAGACATTGATGTACTTAATAATCACGTTTTGCTGCATAGAAAGGGATACTAAGCCAATTTTCTAGAACCTATTATTGCCCAGGCCTCTGGTATCAGAAATTATGTTGGCATGTTTCACTCCAAATAGCTAAAAAGTTAGCCATTTAAAATAAAAGTGGCTTCAAACTCAAGTAACGTGCGACTAATTGCATAACCTGAAAGCCATTACATCCAATTATTGTTTTTACCCTCCCTCTCCTTTCCCAACACTGTTCGGGTTGTGAAAAACATCGCTATTTTATATATATATATATGTTTAGCAACTGAGAATAGTTTCAAGGAGCAAAAAAGACATGCTTAATATCTATTTCCATGATTCAAGTGTAGAACAAAGTGACACGCTGTAAGGATGCTAATTTCTTCTCCGCGCCTGAAAAACCAACACAAATGTCTCTTCTTATTTGGTAGAACGAAATCTTTTGCATGGATCTATCCGCTCGGAGCGGTGCAGTGCGCGGACCGGGGAGGGAAGTTCGTTTGAACCTCCAGGCGCACGCTCAATCAGTGCTTTAAGGCGATACCCGGCGCGCCGCTGAAAGCAAAACGAACGAACGTTGAAACTGCCCCCTCCCCCAAATCGCCCTGTCGAGCACACTCTCCGCAGGACACCACCAGCACAGCAGCAGCCAACTTCAGCTTTTATTTGTGCAATAATGCCAAGGATAGCGCTTTGTGAGAAGGAGGTACCTGATGATGGAAAGTATTTGACGGAGGATCTCGAAAGATACAAGCAAATATTTAATGAGCTGGACACCAACAAAGATGGGCGAATTGAAATATCCGAACTGGCGCACGCCCTGCACAAGAAAAACCTATCGAAACAGGTCGCAACGAAACATGCTGAGGTAAAGTTGAAACACCAGGGTGCCTGACTGTTTCTAGTGCACACCGATTGTAACATATATTGTCTGGCTGGATGGAGAATTAAAAAGCCTCCCTGTTAAGTGTAATCATTAAGATACTGTGATAGAGCGGAATGATCCATGAGCGATAATGCATGTACCGCCTACAGGCTACACGTAAGTGTTGGAGCGGGACCTGTCAAAACGCGTCACTTTACAATTATTTAATCATAATGTGAGCCTGTTTAAGTGTTTTCGGAAACGCCTCCTTTTTTTGTTCTTTATTTCCGTCAAATTAATATAGGATGCCAGAATCCGCATTAATCTGATTACCTGCGGGGAATGATGTTGGTGTGTTGGTGACAGGGTTGCCACGCCCACACCACGATTGATTCGGCATCCACAAACATCTCCACCAATGGCAGTACCAATGGCACTATAATGACCATTGCCATCTTCGGCCCCATCCCCTTTGGATATTTTATTGATACAAATTTGGGTAAACTCTCAAAATAACTTAACGTTGTATAATCAGATCGCTATCAGAAAAACAAATAAGGGAACTGGATGTGAACACTGCAGTAAAAACTACCCATTTTAATTGAAGTTGGATCTTGCGAATGGTGTTACTATTTTTAAATATATTTTGTGTTACTATTGTCGTGGGGGTGATGAAAATGGGAAATATTGCGCCCAGAGCAGGACTCGAACCCACATTTCTTTGCATTCCGGGCCTGTGTGCTAACCATTACACCACCTAGGCTCCCTGATATCACCACACTACCCATGCCTACCTGTCTATGTGGTTACTTGCCTGAGAGGGCAGTGCAGGCCACTACACTCGTCCCCCTGGAATTGTAAGTCTTTTAATGCTTACAATTACATACATACAGGCAATGCACTAACGCATACATACACGGGGTAGGTTCAACAACTATACAGCGCATAGCTAGTACATGATCCAGGTCACGGCACCAGTGTCATGGGGGTGATGAAAATGGGAAATATTGTGCCTAGAGCAGTACTCGAACCCAGATCTCTTTGCATTCCGGGCCAGTGTGCTAACCATTACACCACCTAGGCTCCCTGATATCACCACACTACCCACGCCTACCTGTCTATGTGGTTACTTGCCTGAGAGGTCAGTGCAGGCCACTACACTATATATATATATTATAACATTTTAATCTTCCTACAGGAAATCATCAAGCGTGGCGACCAAGATGATAATGCTGAACTAGACTTCGCCGAGTTCATGCAGTACATGCATGCACACGAGATTCAGTTGAAACTAGCTTTCTCCGAACTTGACAAAAACAAGGATGGTAAGTTACACTTCTTATGAACTAGTTCAAAGCAATGCATCTGTGAGGTAATAAAAGCAACCTACACTCCATTATTAATATGAAAACTCAGCTCCTCGTCTCAACTAAAGCCTTTTCAGAATAGCTAAGTTAATATTTCATTTAGTGATGTGATTTGGCAAGTATTTTGTTATCATGTATACACAACTTGACTAATATTTAGGATGTAAAACACTTTCTTTAATTCACACGCAGGTGTATAATGTATATTATATACATCTTAACTAGAAATATTTATGCTTTATAAACAAACAATGTTTATGCACAAACAGGTATATTATGTGTACATAATTTGACAAATATTTATTTATTAAAAACAAACAATTTTTACCCACAAACAGGTCATATCGAGGTAGAGGAGGTTCAAGCGGCTCTCGAGAAACTTGGAGTCTCTGTGAATATGGCCGAGGCAGAGGCGTTAACAAAAAGGTGTGTACTCATTTTAATTTCACCTCATTAATGATTGAGCCATATGACAGTGATCCATTAACATCCTATTCCGTTTTGTAAACGGGCACAGTGTTGTTTGTTTTAATACAAATTCCACATACCCAATTTTAAGTAAAGAAATGCAATCGATGTTTTAATAATATTATCGATAAAGATGCCAACCAAAAGAGTGGTCCTACTAAAATTACCAAAAAAAGGTTGATAAATGAATATTCTCCGTCTTGTAATCAAAATGATTTAGTTTTTTTTTTAAAGGTACAAATTCTTCTAGTTTTGATTTTAAATGTTGTTATATTACGATGCCTCCCTTGCATTCTGAATTTGTTATATGCGGATAGTTTATTATTTAAAGTACATAATAGAATGTTATTTAATAAGCTCTTTAATGTAAATTAAAATTATTGACTCGGGATTCTAGTGCCGAGGAAAACTTATAGGAAGGTAAATCTGCCATATTCCCCCATGTTTTTAACACATTGTGTGCAGCATGTGTCTTTGTCTGTCCATGTGTAATGTATGAAGGGCATGGGGACTAGATAAAAGGCAGGCCTATTGGAGCACAACTTGGATCTCTGACTCATACTGTCGACTGTTCTAGGGACCATCAATTCAGAATAAGCACCTGTGGTAGTGGATGCAAAATCTCCATGTTTTCACTGATTTCTACGACTGTCACATAAAAAGAAGATAGACTCTCATATGATTAGAACTGCAAGAGAATTACAGAATGTTTACCAAAATTCCTTCTTCCATTTTGTTTTCCTTTCCCCCTTTCTTTTGTCAGAGGCGACTTTCATCCATGAAATAGAGTTATTTGACTTATCTACTGAAGAACAATTTGTAGGCGCAGATCATCTAGGCCACCCCCAGCGAGTACATGCTAGAGGGGTTGTACGGGTCCTTGAAAACCCGGAAAGTCCTAGAATTTGATAATTCAGGATTCCAGGCCTTGAAAGTCCTGGAATTTGTATACAAATATCCTTGAAAATCCTTGAAAATGGAAAATCATGACCATAATCTTTTTAAAGCCTATTTTCACCGATGTGCCCAAACTTCAATCAGTGATGTTTTGTATTAAAAGTGATTTTTGTGGGTTTGTTATCCTGCTTCTTGATTTTTATATTAAAACCATACATATAGTCATTGTTATTTCTCATGCTTATTCACAATTCACACCTTACCTAGTGAATCGACTATAGATACAGCTGTGTTTTGGGAAACTTTAATTTAATAAACATCTTTAAAACGTCCTGGAATTTTGCACTGAACGGTCCTGGAAAATCCTTGGGATTTAATATGTCAAAATGGGTATGAACCCTGATGCTATCATTTCATGGTGCAGTGTCATCTTTTGTATTTGTGACAAGGCGATATAATGTGATGTGAGGATAGTTACAATATATATTTAGTGTGGAAAAATAAGTTTGATATATAAGTCCAATTATGTATCTTGTTTCTCATTTATGTAGTGTCTAGCACCTTGTGCGCCTCCATACAATTTATTCTCTTTTTTTTTGTAAACTGAAATGTAGGCAGGTAAACTGAGGCGTGGTACTTGGGAACGGCTATTTGAATTTGACACAGCCTTGTGACACGCGCGACAACAGAACAAACTCATTGCTGCTTTGTTATCACAGAGTAGAACCAAATGGCGATTTAAAGATAGACTGGGTCAAGTGGCGAGATCACTTTGGTCTGTACTCATCTGAAAGCTTGGAAGAGTTGCTTACACTTTGGCGGCATGATGTAAGTTGTGACACCACTGACTGTCTGTAACTGGCATCAATTTGGATACAAGGCATTGCGTATCGCATTCCTGTTATGTTATATTGTATTATTACGTTATGTTTCATTTGATTGGAGTTATTTGATTCTAGGTTGAGTGGGGGGGGGGGGGAGACTAACAACAACAAAAAAGAGATATATATTGGGATGGGGATCTTTTTTTAAAGTTTAGCTTAGGGTGAATGGTATTTAAAGTTAAATTACTTATCAAATTTAATTTTTACTTAAAAATTGTACTTTCTTAAAATATTATTTTTAATACGTTTACTTTCCTGAGAGTAGGGTTTTAGTTTGGAAGGAAACTTTAATGTAATTTTGTTGGTGGTTTTTTTTAAGTGCTCCCTGGTGGGTATTTGGTTACAATAGAAGGCTTGGGCGCATTCTTGTGCTGTATTTGATATATGAATTGCTAAGCTTGGTACAACCTCCACAGGTTTTCAAACAGAATTTCAAGGCCTTGTGGGGTATCTTATATTTTCGCCTTTAAAATTGGTTAATTCAGTATTATTTAACCACAGTGATATAATCTAAGTGATTATTGACCTCCTTCTAACAGATGAAACAGAACGTGAAATATAAATCTTTTGGGAGTACCAAATTAAAGAGGAAGCTGGGACTCAAAATAGGTATTTTGTTGCGCTTAAAAGCCAAGGCTCCCATTAGAATATATTATACATGTACTGAGAGATGTGGCACAAACCATAAGGATTTGAAATCTCACAGTGTGTGCCAGAACTACATGGGTTCTTTATATAGTTTCATTGTGAGCAGTGCTTAAAATATTAGATACCCATTTCCTAGATTTTTGTATATAAAAAAAAAGGTTCTTAAACAGCTGACTGTATGAGTGATGGATCTTAAGTTGAATTACTGTTTGTCTTGTAGGTGTACTCTCTGAGTGCTTTCAAGAACTGCATGTTGTTTGAGGTGTGGCTTACACAAATACTAACACATTCTCGTCGTGTGACTAGCCAGTTATTATTTTTCAGAGTTTGATGTGACAAGGTAGTTGCTCGGTGTATCCAGACTGCCTGGTTTCATCTAAATGCGAAAAAGCGGTGTGTTTTGTAATCTGCAGCTTTCAAACCCATCTCCCAATTTCTGCTAAATAATCCTTTTGGCGAGTAGTCATTGTTCTGTGAAGTAAAACCTATTATGCGATGCGAATTGGACAGATGTCACATGATAAGTGTGCCATTCAATTGTATGCCATTGAAAAGTGAAGAGAATACTGAGCCTTGTATAGAATTGAGTTAATTACTGTTCCCCATACCACATACTTGCGTGCAATGTTTGGATGCCACCATGACAGGATACATCAGGATTTCGGTGGGTGAAGCCTGAAAGTGAATTTAAACTGATTTCAGTATCATGTTTAGATGGTCCATGGTCATGCTCTGCTCCATTTGCATCCCATAGTAGTCTGCCAGGAATGAAAGATCTCCGTGGGTTTCTGCGGTCTTGGATTATCACCGAAGAACGGTCAGAAATTGCCAGGCCATGACAGCAGTTGGTCAGTCATAATCTCCTATGCAAAGGCTGGAATGTCCTGAATTGACCTTAGATGTTGCTAGGACATTAACCGAAATGAATAAACAACAATCAAGGAATGGAATTCTGCGAAAACACTGAAATCCTCCCATAGGTTTAGCACTGTCACGTAATCGCGGAAAATTCCCAGGAAATCAGGTTTCATACCATTCTCTCCAAATATAGTTTTGCCATCATGCCTATGACCGACCATTACAGATTCTGCTTGGAGAGTGTTCTGCTGTCATTTTTGTGTGGCTGTATTATCTCACTGTCATTAGAAATGACCACTTATTGCCACTTTTTCCCTCCATCACCACTTTCATCCCTGGTCTTCGAATGGGGTGCCATAAAACCATGCCTGCGAAGCTGGTTATGGGTTCTCCTTCTCACATGCCAATCGCGTCTGGATTCGCTAAGCATTGCTCTTCCTCGATGTCTGCATTACTATGTGACTGCTGGCAAATCAGGCCGCGCTGGTAAATTGCTGAACTGGGCTACCATTGAAAAATAATACAAAGTTACGTTTTATGCCATATATCACCACATTTCCTTCATTGGAAGCCAGTTATTTATTAATTTGAGCCTCTCATGTGTGATTACTTTTTAAGGCAGGTGTTTTTTGTGGGGTTTTTAAAGCTGCATAGTCCGATGAAATATCACATTTGCAAAACCAAACCAATTATCTAGATTTGATTTCACATATCTAACTTAGCTATTGATGCACTTATCACGCATTTGTTTCTGCATAGAAGGCAATACTGAGTCAATTTAACAGAACCTGTTAATACAGAAGTCTATGGTGTCAGAGTTTTGGCAAGCTTGCCAAAACTAATTTTCCATGTTTGCACTCAAAATATCTAAAAAGCTTACCATTTAAAATAAAAGTAACTGAACTAATGTAAAGTAGATACTAGTGATCGATCTAATATATTTATCTCAGAAGAAATACGGAAATTCAAAACCATGGGACTATGCAACTTTAATTAAATGGAACAGTTGTTTGAGGGTGCCTACTATTCAAGTGATATGGTTAGTCTTTACTGTTGGAGGGAGGTGCTTATTGAAGGAGAGCTAGTGTTTGAGGGACTCAAGATGGTGTTCGTTTAAATCTGCATAGGTCGCTGAAAGCATCACATTTTTGAAACCTCCAAAATTATCTCGATTTAATTCCACATTTCCAACTTAGATACTGGTGCACCTATTGAGCATTTGTTGCTGCATGGAAGGGTATGCTGAGTCAATTTAATAGAACCCATTACTGCTGAAACCTGTGGGGTCAGGGTTTTGACAGGAACACCAACATTTGCATATTGCAGGAATTGCCATTTGAGGGATGCTACAATTTAAAGTGGCTACTATTTGAGGGCTAGAATCTATGCTTATTTGATCAGGGATGACAGATCTCCATGATTTCAGGATTCAATGGGAGCACTTGTTTGCGCATAGTTGCTATTTGAGGAACTGTTGTACGTGTAGCTGGTCTTGATCAATATGTGCGTGGAACAAGCCTCTATCGACGCGTTATTTTCCAAAAAGCCTATTGAATCGCTGTGGTTTATCCTCAACTTCCAGAACCTTCGAAGTAATAGATGAAACTTGAATGTAGAGTGCATATTCCCGAGTGAGTAAGACAAAAGCGGAGAGTCTAACAAAACAGCCTGCGGTAATTTATTCATTGTACTATTACCTGCCACAACTTCTGGAAGTTGTCAAATAAATTGAAAAAAAAGAAAGAAGTGGATATGGGGAAAATGGAAAGAAAGGGAAGTAGATATGAACTGGCTGTGTTATGCAATGCGCCCTGCTACTCGTGTATTTAGAGGCAACCGTTGCTGCTTTGTTATCACAGACTAGACACGAATGAGGATTTAAAGATAGACTGGTTCGAGTGGCGAGATTACTTTGGTCTGTGCTCTGGCCAGACCCTGGAAGAGATGTTTAGCTTTTGGAAGCCTAATCTTGTAAGTAGTGTCATTAACAGGGGCTTCACCTTGGAGCTCTTGTCCTTATGTATAGATGCAGCGTTTCCGCTTGCTTTATTCCCGCCATAATCACACGTGACCCAACCTCTTCTCGTGGCGGCGACGGTTAATGCCGCCATCACTGTCAGTCTGACGCCATCTTTTTAAACAAACCCCTAACAACGCATGGATCGGTAGCTTTCATTCAACTATCTTATCTTCGGAAATGTATAAATGTCTGGACATAGATATTCAGGTGTGAGGACTTCTAATATATCACTCTTTAAATTAATTAAACCATTTAAGATATATATAATTGATTATATATTTATTATATATATAATTTATAATATATAGTATATATATTATACTATATATTATATATAATAGATATTACTGAATAACCTGAGTGTTCACTTCTGAATTTTGAGTCGTTAATCAGTGTTATAAGGGCCGTGAGAAAAACAACTTACTTGTGACCAGTCCATTGTACATTTCTGCAAGTGAATTCTGAGCAGTATTGTCAATTAAATTAACACGCAAATAGTGGGGACCTTTGAGTGATTCGGTTTCAAAATGTCATGCTTTTATTTGAGGCTCAACTTGTGAAACAGACACCTCATTCACACATGATCTAGAATGAGGCTTGCGCAACCTTCGCATCAACGATGCCGTGTATCAGAAATCATCCAACACACCGGCAATGGCTGCTGAATTAATAGAAAGAGTGTAATGCTATGTAAAACGGAATTTTGGGCTCAGACATAAATTTCTCCACAAGTCTAAATTTTGGTGTGAAATTGACATGAAAATGTGAAATTGACATGAAAATGTGAAATTGACATGAAAATGTGAAATTGACATGAGAATTTGAAATTGACATGCCAATGTGAAATTGACATGCCAATGTGAAATTGACATGGTTCCATGCTATTTACTCTGACATGTTGACAATACTTGATTACTTGTAGCCTTTACTCTAATACTCTTTTCTCCATAGTTATCTTTAGTTATCTTATATGACACCAAGCCCCAGTTGTCAGGTGATCGTCTGGCCCATAGTTTTGTACATGGCGGAGTGAAAAGGCCCCTGTGCATGCACTAACGTTGTGTGCTTGTACCTCTTGACTGAGAGGGTATGTGTTGTGCATGGCTGTGTAGTTAGTTATCCCTGCTGGTATCCCGTAGGGGACGTCACAAATAGTGGGCCGTGTGCAAAGCAATAGGCCACGAGCACTGGGCTAGGTTTGGGTGTGGTAATACTTTCTGGCCTGGTATAGCATGCATTTGGACGGGAGTGCACTTCGATATGCACGGTCATGTCCAAGTTCTGGTGGGACTGAAGCGTTGTTTGTTCTTTTAATTTTTTACTATTTAGAAAATAATGAGTCTACAGACTTGGTAGTGTAGGTTTCAATTTATTTTAATTTTTCTTTTTTTTAAAGATATTTTTTATAATGACGTTGGCAAAATGTGAGTCTCTAGAAGTGTTGTTCAGCCTCACCACCGAGTGCTGGCTGCCGGTGGTGGTTAGGGAGGTGAGGCCTGGGCCGCATTCAATGAGGCACCTCGGAGGCGACTCAGAGAAATTCTAAATGTTTTGCTACTCTGAACGGCATTTTAGCATTTGTGTTCCTAAATAATGGCAGCCTCCATATGGTGTGCACTTCTTGCAGCCATTTGCAATTGAAAGAACAGCTCTGATTTGGTGACACACACGGCCATTTTGGAGGTGTTTTGGCCTCCTACTCGAAAAGCGCAATGTCTTAAGAGTCGACTCCGAGGCACACGTTGAACGCAAACTGGCAAAAAAACAAAAACCTGTCACGGAGTTGACTCTGAGGTGTACCCTGAACGTGGCGCTGGTGTAGTGGGAGCGCTGGTTACCAACAGGAAAAGGCTGGTTTCCAGCGTGGAGCGCTGGTTAACCGACATGGAGCGTTGGATAACCAACAGGGAGTGCTAGCTAACAAACAAGGAATTCTGGTTTCCATAATAGAGTGCTGGTTACCAGAATAGAGCGCTGGTTATCAGAATAGAGCGCTGGTTACCAGGAGAGCGCGCCGGGTACCAGCGGACGGCGTGCCGTGGTGTGGTGTTCGTCTAAGTCTAGTTCCACTCTGTAATCTCCGTTAAAGAAGCTGGGCATGGACCGGGATGTCCTGTTCTGCACTCCTGACAAATGCTCTGTAGTTCTTATGCGTGACTTCTCCCCTTATGTAACCAAATATATGCCAGCGGAGTGACAGGAGGAAGTGCAGTCGGTTTGGATCGGGTTTTCTTTTAATTGTGTTCCGAAATAAGGATGTGCAAGAAGAATTTAGTACAGAAATGGACTCACTATTGAAATGTCCATTGTGCCATCTAATTGATATAACAGGCTGTACTGTACACAGAGTGGTAGAGAGCATTTGTTGAAGCACAGAAACTGACAATTTCACTCCATACCTAGCCCCTTTAAATCAGCATGCCCTTCTCCAGGTAGAAAACCGTAACCGACAAAACCGTAACCGACAAAATTGGTGCATTGCCTTAAAAAAATAGATATACAGTAAAACCTCTTTAACTGACCACCTTCACAGATCGACCACTCCCCTATATCAATCGCTTTATTTGGGTCCCAAAGGATCGCCCATGCAATACCATTATAACAATTATAACAAAAGCTCCCTAAATGGACCATTTAAAGTCGGTCCCATGGTCGGTCGATTTAGAAAGGTTTTACTGTATATATAAATAAATAAAGGGGGGGGGGGGAGGAGAGTACTGATTGTGTCCACCCTCACCTCAAATCGTTAGACACAATTAATGAATGCTTAACATTCAATCCGCATCACACTGGTGTTCATTATAAATACTGCCTGAGAAACGCGTTTTGTTGCAATGCGCATAAACAGTCAGTGCTTTATGTTTGCATATGCTTACTTCAATCTTCCCGCTCGCATAATATAATTCGCACAAACCACATGGGCACTCGTTGATTTACACGGTTTGCGGGCTTAATCCGGTGTGGGGCAGCAATCTGTATGTGGCTGGTTGTGGTTTTGTAGACTTGATAAGGATAACAGTCTGACTATCGAATGGGCCGAGTGGCGAGAATTCCTCCAGCTCTACCATGGGAAGACTGACCTGGACCACATCATCACCCATTGGAGACAAAGCCTCGTAAGTATGGTGCCATGACCGCTTTCTGTCACGGGCAATGCAAACCCGCCTCAACCATGCGTAAAGGGTTTCGTGTAGTTACACCGCATTTGGTGATCACCAGTAGAGATAGGCACACACCGGTGTGCCTAAATTGGATCTACCAATACCTTAATCGTGTCTTATTTGATTTCAGTCAGTTTGTGTTAGTCTGACCATTTATATCCGGAAAGCTAACCATCTGACCCAAATTTGTTTTAAAAACCCATGGAACAGATTTCCACAATTCATGTCATCCTTCAAATCGTAAAAACCGTATATCGGCTAATCCAACATTGGGTTCTGGGAACAAAGTAGTCTGGGTTAACGCAGGTTGACTGTGTATAACTTTAGGCTGAATGGTTAGTATAGTAATCAGAAGTCTGGAATTGGTGAACCTTCTACCAATTGTTGCGAAGAACAAATCTGGAATTGATCAACCTTCTGGTAATTGTGGTCAGGAGCAACAACCTGCTATGGTGTGGACTTTGGCTTTCATCTGTTAGTCAGTGCCACTTTATCAGTCAATGTCAGCTTTAGCTAGACCCACTAACCAATAAGTCTGTTACAATAAACTAGGACTTCAGTGTTCCCGGTGTGAGCTTGAGGCCGATAGGCCCTGAAGAAGTATCACTTACTTTCCGATTCGGAAATTATATCTAAAGCCCACTGTCAGCCAATGTAAGGCAGAGCAGCAGGCTAAGTTGAGCATTGTCAGAGGTCCTCCCAGAATTGGGACCAGGCGGGATGGCCGAATGAGTTAGAGCGTCCGTCTCCCGTGTTGGTAGATCGGGGGGTCGAACCCTGGTCGAGTCAAACCAATGACTTAAAAATTGATACTTGTCGCTTCCTAGCCAGGCGCTCGGCATTATTAGGATAGGGCAAGGACTGGTTGGCTCAGTGTCAGCATAATGTGACTGAGTGGGATATCAGGTCATGGTGCTGGTGGCCTGGTTTCCCAGTGGGGCAGCACTATAAAGTCACCATGAGTGCACACTGTCACAAGTCGGTACCCGTCCTGATATGACCTTAGATGTTGCTAGGATGTAAAACAACAACAAACAAACAAACCCAGAATTGGGGATCCCATTTTCTCAGCGAACCTGGGAAACAGCGCGTCTGGTCATACATAGCTTTAGCTTACATGGCGGAAGTTGGGGGTTGACGTCCTTCCCACCACTACCCATTAGTATACTTTAAACTCACTTTGCATCTATAACCACGTGCTTTGCGCTGATCAAACCTGGTAGGGTTATTACCATACATTTGTTTCTAATGTAGATTGTTGTGAAATTGCCATAGCAAATATTTTACATTAGATAAAGTACTACTTTGTGTGTGTGTAGTCACGAGCCCGCCCCCACCTTCCGCCGGGTAAATTGTAGCTGTGACCAGGCATGCTGGGCCACATCCTCCGTCCTTCCTGAGGTACCAGCGGGACTTGGAACACACCTATTGTCCGGTCCGCGAAATATATCTGTTCAGTGTATTCATTCATGGTCGGTTCAGCCACTGTCTGTAAGTATAAGATTATCCCGACTGGATCGGGCAAGACTGCAGCAAGATAAAAGATTCACTCCTATGCAGAGTAGGGGTAATGACAACGTAGTCTAAATATGGGCGAAAATTGCTTTAGTATGGAACAGGAAGTAGAATTCCTGGTTCTAGTATCTAATGGCTACTTGTATCGGCACAGAGTTGGTGAAATGGGAGAGAATGCAAAAAGACAAGATGACGACCACAGAATGCTATCGATTTCACTTTTGAAATCTATTAAGCTACATGTTTTATTTGTTTATAGTATTAAAATCAAAAGTAGCGGGTAATTAAGATGTATGTGAAGAATATACTTTGCTTTTTAAATTAAGAATTTATGTGCTCATTTTATTTACCCAGCCTTTCGCTACTTTTTTCTGATGGGTTGTTCTCCATCCCTCCTCAGCAACTACTGTAGTACGGGGTGAACCTTTTATCCAGACTGCAGAAGACCGTGTTAAAAACATACATTATGAACTGCTATTCTGAACCCAACCTCCACTGGCCTCCATTCTGCGTATGTGTGGAAAGGGAGTCACGTGCACGTCCGGGTGCGCGCGCACATATAGGTGTACTCCGGAACTAGTAAATGGGTTTAGAGACAAGAGACTCCCACCAACCAACTGTTATTTATAAACGTGGTAGTTATTTTCTTTCTCTGAGTCACCAAATTGAACTTGATCCTCCCCTTCTGGTAATCAATATTTCCCTCTCTCGTATGCGTACTTGATTCTAATAGTTTGCTTTTTAAGTGTGACTATATTAATTCGTGTTTAAATTTTCCTCCTCTTCTCACTTTCTCACTCAATTCTCCTTCATATTCACCGTGTGCCTAATTTTGCGATATGTTAGGTTTACACTTCACAGGGAAATAACACAGCTGATGCCACGAATGATTATACAAAATAAGCTCAGGGATGAAAGATCTCGCATGTTTTCCTTTATTTCACGAAAAGCAGATAATCGCCCACAGGTTTAGCATTGCCATCGAAACGAAGAAAGAAAGAAAAATCACTGGAAGTCATAGTTCCACTTAAATTATTTTGATAATTTTATATTAAAAAAATTATTATTAAAATAAATGTGGGTAACAGCGGGTGGAACATGGGTCTTTCATCCCTGAAAGTTAGGTTAATTTGTAATTTTCCTAGCTGATTGTTCTGTGCTAAAACGCAGCTAGATAGTTGTCTTTGCTCTCAAAATTGTCAACTCTTTGATATAAATTATATAAAGCAGTTTTTTTCCTCCCGTTTAAGCTTTTTATCGTAACAGTTCAAGATCTACTCTTGGTAGTTAGTGCATGTTGACGCATATTGGTGTTGTCTCTATGTGTTTGTAGTGTATAGATGTATTACTCGATGCGGATGGTTTTTATATCCGCAAACCATGTACATTCTGGGGGACGACTCACTGGTGAGTGTTTTGGTCACATGACATCAGTCAACCATTTTGACGCTGTTAGCAAACAATCTTAGAAAGCTGGTAAGCAAAAGATGTGTACTATATGTATATATATATGTATGTATATATTATATATATATATTATATATATATAATCCTTCAATGCGACTGACACTAGTCAACATCCGGTTTCGGAGATGTCGGCTGACATGGCAACACTGGTACAGTGTTGCGTATTACGGAGTACACCAATAATCATAACGTGAAATATTCACTTTCGTATCTTTATACTCGCATAATACATTATACATCATATATATATTACATATAGTACATGAATAGAGCATCCTCACTAGCAGAAGCCAGCCTAAGCTGCTAAACAATAAAATTACATACGTACAAACTTTTTTTTTAAGTGTAAGGGTGCAGAAAGTTAATTTTATTCAGAAGAAAAAAAAGTAACTCCAAACTGGCAAGTCTTGCGAACAGATTGCTTTTCTTACCTCCTTTGCCCTGGCAACCATTTCCACAGAGTAGTAGTAGTAGTAGTTGTCACACGGGTGACACAATCCTTTTTTCCCCTTTTTGGGGGTGGGGGGGTAAATACTTTTATTCATCTGAAAACATATTTTGTCAGAGCCAATCCACTGGTCTTCCAGCCGTTAAAGCAATCACATTAGGTTTGTACATGGTGATGGGGAAGTGGAATGTGCTGCATTGTGTGCAGCACACCACATTCTGAAACATTTGATTGAGTGGAAGCACTGTAGCATGTAAATAACACGTGACAGTGATCGACTGTAGTCCTACTCTCTGAGCCTCTCTGTGAGTGTGTAAAGAACTTGAGTGACCAAAGTACTCAACAGTGATTTGGGTTATAGACTTACTTATATTTTCCTCTTTAAAAAATAAACAAAAAAAACCCTTAATTAATTTATGTTTTTTTTAAAGGTTATTTGTATTACAGAATCCCCCTGAAATTGAGTAATAGATTTTCTGTGCTATCACCTGAACGTAAACTTCAGATTAAAATTGACTTCCTCAAATGAGATAGAGTAAAGCTGGTCTGTGTCTTTGGGGTGACACTAGCTGAGTGGTCCCACTTAACTGTTTTCTTAAACCAAAAAATTCATTTTCCATTTTTAACTTGAAAAGTCTTTTACTGTTCATTTTATTCATCAGATATAAGACTTGTGATTTTTACCACAGTTGTATGCTCTTTTAGCATACATTTCTGTGCTCTATTTTACCTGTTTGAAATGTAATTTTCTTTAAAGTCAGATATGTTTAACCACTGTATGACCCCCCAATAGCCGATGTTTACCTTTTGTATTGGTGGGGTCGTTAAACAAACAAATAAATGTTCCACTTGCTGCCCCGGTAGATGATAGACATTGGAGACAACATGACGGTACCACCGGAGTTCACCAAGAAGGAGCAGCAGACCGGCATGTGGTGGCGCCACCTGGTGGCGGGAGGCATGGCCGGCGCAGTCTCCAGGTCCCTTACCGCCCCGCTCGACAGAGTCAAGATCATGCTGCAGGTAAAACGCGGGTTCCCGGGGGGCGTGGCACCCGGAAGGTGGAAGATTGATGTAGACAACTGTAAACTGTGCTGGGATTTTTTTATTCAAATTTTTGTCATGGTTAAAAGTGAGTTTCTTTTGTTGATAAAGACAATACTGCTATGTTGAAGGAAAGTAGTTCAGATGGATTTAGATGGTTATAACTCCAGGTGCTGAAACATAATTCCAATGCAGTGATATTTTAAAATATGATTTTGTGGCACTCGGGTGGTCGGTGGTTTATGTAAACAACGCTGTGCTGGGATCTTTTATTCAAATTGTTGTCATGGTGAAATGCATGTTTCTTTTTGATCAAACATAAATACTGCTATGTTGAAGGAAACTAGTTCAGATGGATGTATCTGGTTATAGCTCAAGATGTTGAAACACTCCCAGTGAAGTGATATGTTAAAATATGATGAATACAAATTCTGTCTTTACCAAAATACTGTCAGGCTGAAAACAAGTAGTCTGATGGCTAGGTTTGTCTTTGTCACCAGGTTTGATAGGTTTGCATAATCCGATGGTTTTCATTTCCTGCATTATTTTTCTTTTAAAACACACCCAAAACATGTGTTATACATGCTCAATAAGTACATTAGTATCTCAATTAATTGAGAAGAAAATCGAAATATTATTTTTGGTTTTGAAAATGTGATGCTTCATTGGACTATGCAGCTTTAATCATCAATGAATGTAAAAATTGTTAAACCACATGGTAACGCTCATCTCTCTACACACTGGCTTTTTCTCAATAGGTTTATGGACACAAGAACAACTTGGGTGTTATAGGAAGTTTGAAGCATATGATTCACGAAGGCGGCATCAAGTCGCTGTGGAAGGGCAATGGCACCAACGTCATCAAGATTGCCCCCGAGTCGGCCATGAAGTTTGCCGCCTATGAGCGGGTGAGTCGACAGCTCCGGGTTGTCTCTACGACCGTAAAATCTCTACTAGAAGCCTTGGCCCATATGACGAAATTATCATATTCAATATACCAACCACAAAGCTATGCTTGACCAAGACAATTTAATTGAATCATGCAACCATTATCTGCATAATCCAAAATCCACTACTAGTACTACCTGTATCAGCAAGTCCTACACATTGTATTAATGTCTCGTCACAGGGATTATCAGGAAATGAATGATATAGTCTAAAGGTAAATTGGTATTCTCAAGTCTACATGTGTAAAATAAGATCCCCCCCCCCCCCTTTATATTTGTAATGCCTGAGTTCAACGTGTTATTGTCTATATTGTTCATACCATGTCATCACCTCATCCATAAATAGTTCATATGCACTATAATTGTTTGGCCGGAAGACCAGTGCCTCAGTGCTGAATAAAAGATATTCAATGAGAATTAAAAAGATTAAACAAAAAAAATGCGGCAATTGGAAATAAGTCATAGTTTATCCTCATCGTTAGTGAAGTGATTCTAGCAGTGACATGTACATTATTAGCACAATAGACCCCGCCAGTTAAGCTGGAAAGTACCCGACTAGAGTGGTTCCATATTCTGCCGATAGATGTCACTAGCTTAACTGGTGGGGTGTAATACATGTGAAGAAATCGGCAGTGAAATTCCAGAAGAAAAATACAATATAGTTGTCTTTTTTAAATATATATTACAAAGCTTGATGCCTGTTGCGATATGAATATCTGAATATGATCAAGCATTTTATTATTTTTCCCAGCATTCTTTAAGGAGATATAACTTGTGAAAGCATAGGCAGTCGGGGAATGTACCCGACTAGAGTGGTTCCAGATTCTGCCGACAGATGTCACTAGCTTAACTGGCGGGGTCTATTGGATAGCTTATTTAACGTTGAACTACACATTTAGTGCCTTGTCTTCCTTATACAGTAAAACCTCTCTAACGACCACTTCCACGGATCGACCACTCCCCTATATCGATCCCTTTATTTGGGTCCCAAACGATCGTCCATACAATACCATTGTAACGATAAAAAAAACTCCTTAAACTAACCACCTCCCTAAATGGACCATTTAAAGTCAGTCCCATGGTCGGTCGATTTAGATAGGTTTTACTGTAGCTTATGTGGACAAATTGCTCATTTATCTAACCAGATAGTGACGCTTTACCTTAGGTGATTATCTTTCAAAATTCAATTTTTGAATCTGAGCGTGGACACCTTTTGTTCAGAAACACCATTGAGGATGTGGCAGTCAGTCGGGACATATACGCATGTCACTCAGTCCTGCCGTCAAGTCAGTCCAGTTAACCCTTTGTGGCTGGGAGCGCCCAAATGTGCCCGCAAGTTCCATGCGCTTACAGCCTGGGAACGGCTATAGTTGAATTGCATTTCTAGAAATATTTTCCTGATTTGTAGATCATATCTGAAATACAGTGCTACGCGATTGTGGGTGCATTCAGGTACTCCCGGACTAAGCGCGTGAAACCCAGGGGCACTCCCGGCCCCAAAGGGTTAAAGTGACATAATAAAGTCAAAGGCTGCGTATGTTTCCTGCAGATTAAGCGGTTCATCGTGGGAGACCGGGAGAAGAACATCACAGTCGTCGAGCGCTTCTCAGCCGGGGCCATGGCTGGGGCTGTTGCCCAGACAACGATATACCCACTTGAGGTGAGAACTGAACTCTAACATTACATAGGTACCCACAACCCAAGGACAGTAATGGGTCCTTCAAAATTATCAACATTTTCACAAGCATATAAACCATACGTTGGGGGTGGGAGTGTGGTTAAGAGCCACCATGCGCTTTCTAAAACTTATTAAAAATAATGTTGATCAAATTAGGCAGGATTCGAACCCACATTTCCTGTCATTCCGGTGCAGACTACAATATCACCATTTTTATTGTACACTTTGTTGGGGGGAGTGGGTTGGGATGAGGGGGGGGGGTCATGGAAAAGTGTTTTGTACGCTTGTGAAAATGTTGATAATTGTGAAGAACCCCGAATGAGTTGGAGCGTCCGTCTCCCGCGTTGGTAGATCATGGGATCATGGGTTCGAATCCTGGTCGAGTCAAACCAATGACTTAACAATTGATACTTGTCGCTTCCTAGCCAGGCGCTCGCCATTATTAGGATAGGGCAAGGAGCAGTGGAATGAGGAAGACCAATCGTCCGTGATTGAAATTTCCCCTGCTTAAAAACAACTAATGTACCAACAACAAAAAAAAAAAGACAAACTCCAGCATTTCTATTGTACCCTTTGTCGGAGAGGGGGGGGGGGGGTCATGAAAAAGTGTATGTTTTGTTCATTTGTGAAAATATTGATAATTGTGAACGACCACTATTAAAGCCATTTCCTGTTTCGACAACTAGCACATATCCGAACTTGATCAAGCATGCGCTCCTGACTGTTGAAAAGCCTTTAATTCCATTAAACTGTCCACACCGATCTAAATTAGTCTGAAATCACCATTCAACATTATTGTTTTTTTCAGAAAATCCAAATAAAAATAGTCTTAAATTCCTATCAAAAACATCATTAAAAAGCCTTGAAATAGCCTTTAATTCCATATCTTCAACATGTGTACGGACTCTGGTAATACTACTAACAAAGTTATTTAAATTAAAGACAAATAAAGCAAAGCAACCTCCAATCTAATTTTGAATAGTTGCTGCTTGTTTGCCATAGCCCTGCCTATGTTGCGTGCTAACAGGTGATCAAGACGCGTCTCGCTGTGTCGAAGGTTGGCACGTATAAGGGCATAATCGACTGCGCTATGAAGGTAATGAAGGGGAATGGACCAAAAGCCCTGTTCAAGGGCTACATCCCCAACCTGATTGGCATTATTCCCTACGCAGGCATCGATCTCACCATTTACGAGGTAATTTCACTCACATACTCATGTTGTGGAATTAAGTTAGGCTTTAACTCATTGTTTTATTTGGTACATGCTGTTTTATTCAGCGAATAAAGTTTGTTTGCATGGTTTTTTAACTGATGAATGGTTTACCCAATCGTAAATGGAATTATTTTGGAGGGAATGAAACCAGAGTGGTGAATGAAGGATGAGTGAATAAACATCAAATTTTCAAAACTAAAACAATTATCTACATATCTAACTTAGATACTAGTGCACTTATTAGGCATTTGTTGCCACATAGAAGGGAATACTGTGGTTATTTCATAGAACGTGTTACTACAGAAGACTATGGTGTCAGAGCTTTGGTGTGCTTGCCAAAGTTAATTTTGCATGTTTGCACTTCAAATATCTCAAAAGTTACTCAGTTAAAATAAAAGTTACTTCAAAATAAAGTAAGGTAGATGATTATAGCAATCAATCTAATATATTTATCTCAGTAAATGACAGAAAGTTAAAACCATCGGACTATGCAACTTTAAGCGAATGAATTTAAAGCAGCATATTATACAACTAATATTTGTTGGACCATTGCCTGTTTGCAGACCTTGAAGCAGTATTTCCTACAAAATACCAATTTGAAGGAGCCGAGTGTGCTCCTGCTGCTGGGGTGTGGCACGGTGTCCTGTACGTGCGGACAGCTGGCATCGTACCCATTCGCTCTTGTGCGGACCAGACTACAAGCCGGAGGTGAGTTTTCAGTTTCACGCAATACTGAGATTTCAGTTTCACGCGATGCTGAGATTTCAGTTTCACGCAATGCTGAGATTTCAGTTTCACGCGATGCTGAGATTTCACTTTCACGCGATGCTGAGATTTCACTTTCACACAATTCTGAGATTTCACTTTCACGCAATGCTGAGATTTCAGTTTCACGCAATGCACCAATTGAACTGAGACAGGCGCCTTTGCGTTTCGATGAAGTGATGAGGTTTCCAATGAACGACTAACTCATTCTGCAGTTGGTAGGAGTGGCTGTTATTGCTCTCATGTTGTTAGTTATCAGAACGCACGCGGTGGTCGAATCGATAAGAGTGCTGCCTTCCCTTGTGGAAGGGTCTGCGTTCAAATCCCGGCCGAGTCAAACCGATGACTTACGAAATTGATACTTGTTGCTACCTCGCCTGGCACTCAGCATTAATAGGAATGTTTGTTTGTTGCGGGTTTTACATCTAAGGTCATATCAGGATGGGTACCAACTTGTGACAGTGCGCACTCATAGTGACTTTATAGTGCTGCCCCACTGGAGACCAGGGCACCAGCACCATGATCCGATTTCCCACTCAGTCACATTATCCTGATACTGAGCTAACCAGTCCTAGTAATGCTGAGTGCCTGGCTAGGTAGCGACACGCATCAATTTTGTTAATTAGTGGTTTGACTCAGCTGGGATTCGAACTCCCGACCTTCTACACAGGAAACCTGCACTCTACCGATTCAGCTATCGCATCTGGTTTAATAGGAATGAACAAAGATGGGTTAGTTCAGTATCAGGATAATGGGACTAAGTGGGATATCAGCTCATGGTGCCGGCAGCCTGCTTTCCCAGTGGGGCAGCACTATAAGATCGCCATGAGTGCCCACTGTCATAAGTCGGTGCCCTTCCCAATATAACCTTAGATGTTGCTAGGACATAACAACTGTTAGTTAGTTAGTTATCCAGGGTCTGTACGGAGCCTGGAAAGTCTTGAAAAGTCTTCTACTTCATTAGCCCCATTTCAAGGCCTTGAAAAGCCTTTAATTTAACCTAATTTGGGTAATTAGTCTTGAAAAGCCTTGAATTCCATTAAAATGTCCCCACTGATCTAAATTAGTCAGAAATCGCCATTCGCCATTGGTTTTTTCCTCCTGAAATCCAAATGAAAATAAGTCTTGAATCCCTATCTAAGACAGCCTTGAAAAGCCTTTAATTCCATATGTTCACATGTGTATGGACCTTGCTTATCACCAGTTGTGTTCCGTTTGAATAATGTTCATTTCTTTTCCTATCTAACTTGCAGTGCTGGTGGATGGTTCCAGTTCAATGCTGCCCCTCGCCAAAGACATCCTGAAGAAGGAAGGTCCTCGGGGTCTGTATCGAGGCATTGCACCCAACTTCCTGAAAGTGCTTCCGGCCGTCACCATTTCCTACGTCATCTACGAGCGAGCGAAGAGTGCGCTCGGTATTGTTGCTAGAAATTAAATTCTGGCACGGCATCATCGACAATGTCCAGTACACAAAGGACCATGTTTGAATAGTGACTATGGATGCCTACTTGAAATATACATTCAAGCAGATGGTGTTCATTCGAGGTGGTCATTTACAACTGTATATCAGTGAGTCGCATATTACAGAGTTTATTAGGAGTCATCACTTATACAATACTAATGCCATATAGTGACACCGACTTAATTAACCATTTAGAGGTCATTCTGCCATTGTGGATTGATCTTCTTTTTATTTTAGTGTATAGTTACTCGTCTATGGAACACATATTTGTGTTGGTACTTGTGTTTGTACTTGTATTGGTACTTGTTGGTACTTGTGTTGGTATTTCTGCTGATAGTAGCTTTAGAGTTGCTCAGTCCATTGAATTTTTGGAAGTAGTAATATTTTTCTAGATGGACACATTGGTTGGACAACCAAAATCCTCTCTAGGTCCTATTAAATATACTGAGTCTTTTACGTGAAAATTTATCAAGTGGGAAGATATTTCCAGTTAAGTAAGACTAACAAATATCTATATACACATAGATATTACAGCCAGTTTGAGCCCACAAGTGACTTAAGTGCATTTCGCCTGTGTCACTATACACCTTTCTGGTAGCACCTTTGTCATCTGTGATGGAAAAGGTGGCTTGCACACAGCATTTGTTCAATTGTGTACAACACAATGGTAATATGTAATATATATATATATATTCGTACACACATGTGTTAACTAGATAAAGCAGGGATGAAAGATCTCCGCGATTCCGCGGATTTCCGGGATTTGTCAGTCCCGCAGCACCATCAGCGTAGATCTATACTAATACATGGTGCAGACACTGCAGCACTATCAGCGTATACCACTAATAAATGCTTCAAACGGCGCAGAACTAGTATCAGTCTTTATAGGACTTCCGGAAATTTTCCGCGATTCCCTGACACTGCTAAACCTATGGGAGAATATCTGCATTTCCGCTTTTTTTCCCGGAGACTACTTTCATCCCTGATAAAGGATTCACCCGGTACTCGCAGTACACGGGTGAACGACAACGTAGTGTAAATACAGGCGAAAATAGCTTTAGTATGGAACATGAAGTAGAAACTGGTTCCAGGATCAAATGGCTACATATATAGGCACAGAGTTGGTGAAATGTGCGAGAATGCAAAAAGACAAGATGGCGGCGCTAGAACGCCATCGATTTCACTTTTAAATCTTATTAAACTAGATATTTTATTATATTTTTCAACTCAAAGGTAGCGGGTAAATATGAAGACATATACAAAGAATAAATGTTGCTTCTTAAGATTGTGAAATTAGGCTCTCATAAAGACTCAGTTCATTAGCCCAATTTTTCGACCGTTTTTATATAATGCTGGTGAATCTTTTATCTAGTGTTAACTTGCTCCGGGCCTTGTGCATAAATCCACGAGCACAGTTTGTGGTTTACGTCTATCCAGCTAATGTACATCAGCTTCTTGTAAGATGACATTTGTTTGTTGTTACAAGGAACTATGTACAGCTCATGGATGAGATAAACAGACAAATAATATAAACATTGCTCGCACCGCCAAAAAATGGATAGGGTATCAGGATTTGAACACCCGTCTAATCTAAAAGCAAAGTGAAATTGGAATCAGTTAATCCTTGAAAGACTAATATAACTGATATGGACAAATTTCTGTTAAGTTCTAGGAAAAACAAAGAGAAGACACCAAACTAATGACCTTGAAAGCTATGACCAAGGTCTACGAGATTCCCCGAGATTGTCACAACTAAAGCCCCATTCACACATGTTAAACCGGTTTAACAAAACCATTTGAACTAATCCGGTTTAAAACGCTGTGTGAACGCGGTGCTAAATCGGTTCCCTTCATGTAAACTAGTCTGAGGTGGATTAGTTAAACCGGTTTAACTAAATCAGTTTAACTATATACGTGTGAACACGGCTTATTATGACTTATGGTGCAGATTGTGGAGCATACAGCCTATTTAGGATTAACTGCTATCTAAGTAAATGGCTCAACTATATTGACATGGCTATACAGAGTTAGTAATACTTGTATTATTAAGTCAAATGACCACAAAGTGAAATTGACAAAGTGAAATGGACACTAAGTGAAATGAACATCCAAATTCGAGCCTGGGTAGTTTTTACAGATAATTTTTATATATTTCGATTTCAATGGATTGAGCAACTTTTAAAGGACAATATCATTCACTTGAGCTTATTGGACTATTGTATTAAACACTGCTCTTCAGTGTATTTCTTTCTCTGGGTTTTTTTCGGTTCTCAACTCCATCCAAGTCTTTTCCTTTGGTAACTACCATGTTTCTATCTCAGTGTGGTTGTGCCATATGTGACTTGGTAGTTTAGACGATCGCGTAGTCAGAAATTCTCCCAAGTATAGAATATTATTGTTTCATTTCATGTTGTCTGCGGACCAGTTCGTCTCTTTAGTTTGAAATTGAATGATGGAAGGGCAGTAGTTGTTGTGTTCATTTCCTTGTTCATTTCCATTTACCTCATGTTGACCTATTTTTTCTTTTATTTCATTGGATATGTTCTATTAAGCGAAATAGGCTACATGATTTTAAAACATATTTTAACATAATCCTTGGTGGGGAAAAATCCATGGCATGGCTGGACCATTTCTAATTTTACTTCGCATTTGACTGTTAGTGCTAGAATAGATGCTTTAGATGTAATTATAATAATGGTAGTACACTTGCCGGTCTATTTGCAATCGTTGAATCAATTAGAACGTCACATAACAATGACTGTTGAGATCTGCCCGTGAGATTTGACGAGACTTGTATTACATGATGATATGACCTTAGATGTTGCCAGGACGTAAAACTCCACCAACCAACCATGTATTACGTGAGATAGATGAGTTCATAACCAGGCGAAGCCTGAACACAAACAATGCAAACCTCACTACACCCAACCAAGGAGAATCTTCACCATGTCTCGAATGCAATGATTTCTTGGCAGATTGCTATAAACTGGTAGAAGAGGCGAATCTTCAATGGTGGGCTTTGACTATAGAGATGCCGGCCGACTTAAGGGGCTGTCACATTAGGGTTTTTTGCGGGAGCGTATGGCGGCGTAGGCACGTTACGTCATATACGTCGGCATACGCCGTATACGCTACTCATACGCTACTCATACGCTTCTCATACGCCGCCAGGTGACGGCTTATGTGAAGCCGTCCGTCCAAATTTTTTTTGCATGCTCAAAAAATCTCGACCTATGAGGGCGTATGGCCCATACCGTCAAAAAATGTCACAGCACGCTCCCATACGCTCCTCGTACGCTCCTCGTAGGTTCCACATATGCTCAAAACCACCCGAAAGGTCACAAAATGTCATCATAGGCCAGCACGCGCAGGACCTACGGAGGTTTTCAATACGCTCCCGCCATACGCCGTAATGTGACAGGGCCTTTAGTCTGATCTGCTCACTAATCGGCTGGATGATTTGCAGACGTGATAATAACAGCTGGGAAATGCCATCTGGTGCAGATCACCAATAGTCGGTACCGTAAACCCTTCACCACAAGCTGTGGTGTAGAAATTAACCTAAGTGCGGCTTATCATAAACTCGAGAGAGAAAAAAAAGTCGGGTAGAAATATAATATAAATTTCTTGTTTGCAATGTGCTTGATCTATTTATGCAAAATCAACAAATTTATCCCAAACTTAATGTACATCATATGGCAGAAGCTTGCTCATAGTGAAGGTTTTACGGTAGTTCTAATTGTTCAGCTGCTTTCTTGTCGTCTTGGTTACGATGGAGGTATTACATAACATTGTCAGTCATACAAAGTTTAGCTAGAGACAAGCCGTCCAATCAGACTCTAGAGTATATGTATTTAGAGCTTGGATCTATGACACAAAGATTTACTTTGTGTATGTGGTGAAACTATGCAGTCTTTCCATTAATGAAATTGTATTTAAAATGTTAAGAGGAACCAACGAGGTTGTGATTATATATTGTCTCCCAAAGCCTGTGCCAATACGTTTTCTCCATGTCTGTATATATATATATATATGTAATGTAAGGTATATCTTTAGTGTGCTAATAAGCTTCATTATAGAATATAAATTATCCATGTTCATAGTTGCAAGTACATACTCCAACATGGAGTATGTACTCCAACATGGAGTATGTACTTGCAACTATGAACATGGATAATTTATATTCTATAATGAAGCTTATTAGCACACTAAAGATATACCTTACAAGGCTGCTCACACACACACACACACACACACACACACACACACACACACACACACACACACACACACACACACACACACACACACACACACATACTACACTTATAGGCACATTTGCTTTTATTTTATATTAAAATAAATTGAGAGGACAATCTTTGGTATATTCTTTGTCTTTAAACCAGTAAGCGCCATGGTGCTAATATATCACTGCAGTTATTGGCATGAAAAAGGTTTGTTGTTTATTTCTGCATCCATTGAGCATTGCAAAGCCGCCTTTATTGTTGAATGTTTTTAATGTTTCCCGGTTATTTTGAACCACCAGTATATCTGGGGGTTTCTATAGCATTTGAATATTAATAAGTTGGTCATAGAGATCTAATTAGGAAGAGCTTATAAGACTAGGATCAACATTGGGTCAATTGAAATTGTTAGATTCATTGGTACAACTGAGTCATGATAGAGGGGTTTGGTTAAACATTAGAACAACTGAAGCATTACAGAAGGGTGTGGTTCATCATTGGCACAACTGTGACATCAGGGGTGGTACAGTTAAGACATAGTACAATATTTATTGATGAGAACTGATTCCTTAAAAGCTTTGGTAGAATTGAGACAAAGATGTTTGATTGCACATTGTTACACTTGAGTCGTTATAAGGAAGTTGGTTTCTAGATGGATACATCTGAGTGATAGAGAGGCTTCGGGCAACATTGTTACTGCTGGTATATAATAGATAAGTTTGGTTCAACATTGGTACAACTGAGAGATTATAGAGAAACTTGATAACATTGATACAGGTGAATATAGAAAGGCCTGATAATGGGTTGATGATTTTGGTACAGCCAAGATATAATAGGGAGGTTTGGTTCAACATTGGTTCAACATTGGTTCAATTGAGAAAGTATAGGGAGGCTCGAAAACATTTTTGCAACTGTTGGGAGACATTGGTACAGCTGATGCATCATAGGACAATCTGATGATATTGCTGCAGCTGATACTACATAGAGCAGTTTAATTATATTGGTACACCTGATGCATTATAGGGAGGTCTGATAACATTGATACAGCTGATACATTAATATATAGGGCAGTCTAATGATATTGGTACACCTGATATATTATAGGGAGGTGTGATGACGTAACTACTTTCCATTTGGCTGCACAATTAAGTTTTAGCTTGAACTTAAAGCTGCATAGTCCGATGAAAATATAAAATTGTCGAAACCAAAATACTTATCTAGATTTGATTCTACATATCCAACTTAGCTACTGATGCACGCATTGAGTACTTGTTGCTTCATAGAAGGGGAATACAGAGTCAATTTAATAGAATCAGCTACATCTGAAGTCTAGGGGATCTGAGTTTTGACAGGCATGCCAAAATTAATTTGGCATGTTTATACTTCAAATATCTCCTAAGTTAGTTATTTTAGATCTAAACTACTTCAAACCAAGGTATGGTAGTTTATAATGACCAACCTAATATGTATATTTTTTTGTTAAATGACAGAAACTCAAAACCATCAGACCATGAAACTTTAATGCTCACCTTGATCTGTATCAGGTACAGATCAAGGTTTGTTTTGTTTTGTTTGTTGTTTTACGTCCTAGATGTTGCTAGGACGTAAAACAACAAACAAAACAAACCTTGATCTGTACCTGATAGGTTTCTTTTGATATATTTCTTTAGACTGGCTTAATGGTAATCACTGCGCTAAATAGCAGGGATGAAAGATCTCCGCGATTCCGCGGATTTCCGGGATTTTTCAATCCCGCAGCACCATCAGCATATATTAATATGTGGTGCTGATGCCGCAGCACTATCATCGTACACTACTAATATTAATAAATGCTCCTAGCAAAGTTTGGCACCTGTCATGAAAAGTCACTCAGAGTAGGTTATAGTTGTCAACATGTTATATTTAACTCAAAAACACGAAAATGTGTTAAAAATCAACGGATTATGCAACTTTAATTCCGCGGTCAAAGGTATGCCATTTTTATTATATAAGGCATTCCTCGAATTAGTAAATATTCGTAAAAAACTACTCATTTTCTCTCCGCTTTTGGTATCTATTTAAATACCAAATTATGAACTACATTTGTCCTCGCCAGTACTTGCTACACCTGCTTTACGCTCGGTATTCATCTACGTCATGTATTTTTGACATATTTATAAACTAATATGAAATGTGCAAAACTGTAAACAATTTGAGGACGGCGGCGGCTGTAACAGTTGCGAGGACTGACTTGTTGCGGAATTTACTGCTGCCAGCCACTACCGAGAGATGGCGCCACCGTTTACTGGCCTGTTAAATCATGAGACGCCCTCTAGTGTCTTGTAGTACTGCCGCTTCCTCCGGTTAATACTCATACTTCGGCTCTGTGTACTGTGTCGACCATACATATGAATTCATGTTCAAGCTTATATATACTAAGCGCTCCTAATACTGGTTGCCGGATGTTGTTAATAAACAGCAAGTAAGGAACCATTGCTGCGTCTGTATTTGATTTATTATAATAATAATTGGCAAGTCAAACAATCACACAAAGATTTGTACTTGTTGCGAACTAGCCTGGCACTCGGTGTGACTAGGATATGGCAAGAAGAAGTGGAATGCCCGAATAGGTAGAGTGGAACTAACTTCATTATAAATATTAAAGGTGCATACATAGTCCAATGTCGAAAACACTTACATAGATTTGATTCTACATAGTATAACTTTGATATTGGTGCACTCATTAAACATGTACAGTTTGTCATTCCTGTGCCAGGCTCAAAAACGTAAACAAAGCCTATGTTTACCATTTTGGCATGCACACAAAAATAACAATGACCAACCTAATATATATACACAATACTCCTCCATTGGCACATAATTTCCAAATTGTGGTTGATTCGGGAAGGGGAGCCGGCTACCCATCATGCCCCAAGTGGACAGAACGAACATCACTGCTCCAGAGACCTCCCCAACACCCCAGCTCAAGTGGTCCTTAGCCGCTGCCGTATTGGCCACTCGTGGCTTACACATGCTTTTGTGCTCAAGGGGGAACCTCCCCCTGAATGTATTGGGTGTCAGTCCCCGCTGACACTCAAACACATTTGACTAAGTTGCATTGATTTTTTGGCCCTGCGCCAACAGTTCTACACTGCAGACAGTATGCATGACCTTTTTACTAAGGTAAAACAGGAAAACATTTGAGCCTTTTTGAGGGCAGCTGGACTGTACCACCTCATATAGTTTACTAAATAGATTCTATCAATTATTAATAAAACTTTTCCTTTTCTATGGGAATTTGTTTCCCATGACCACAAATATATGATTGTGAGCTTTCTAATTTAATGAGTGTCTATTGGCACATAATTGATTGTCTGCTTTTACATGTAAAAGTGGTGGTTTGAACAAAAAACAAACATTTCTCGCCATGAATATGGCATATCCTGCCGACAAGGCGTAAAGCAACCACCAATCAATCACTCAAACTACGTAGGGGTGGGCTCGGGTGCCCTCCGATGTCCAGGTGATCGGGGAAGGCCCCCTTCGACTTGGATGTCGACTAGTGTCCTCTCGTGCTCAATAAATCTCCCTCCAACCCCCACATATGTCTCCGGCTTGCCTCCTTCAAATAAGCTTTGAGGTTAGGTTCCTGAAAACCATGACTTTAACCAAGAGAACGTTAAGTGAAACTGATTTAATTAGAACAATTACTTGGACATTATCTGACGTCATCCAGGTTGGGTGGGTGATGGAGTATTATCTAGAAAAAGCAATGCTCTATGTTCAAGATTATTTCTCCTACAATAGTCCTCGAGAGCTGGGCAGATACATACAGTAAACCTCTTTTCAAACGCATATATATATTTTTTCTGTCAATGATGTTATAACAAAATGACATGAAGGCCCTGTCACACTACAACGTTTCTCACGAACGCGCTTCGACGCGTGCCGAGGTGTTGCCGTTATAGTGCTGCCCCACCGGGAGCCGTTAACGGGGCGTTACGAACACGTTAGCGGCACGGTACACGTTGAGTGCGAGCAACGTTTGGACCGACACGTTGGCACGCGTCGGGCCGCATCAAGGTTTTGTGCTTGCACAAAACTTTCGATGCGCGCCAACGCACGCCAACATGTTGGATCGCACGTTACCGGCGCGTTGGCAGGACGTGGACCCACGTTACCAGTGCGTTGCCGGCCCGCTCGAACCACATTGAGCAACGTCCATCAACGCTGGGGATTTTTCGCCAAACTGCGTTGGACGTGTTGCTGGCGCGTCTTGACATGTTGCTGGCACATCTTGACGTGTTGCTGGCGCATCTTGACGTGTTGCTGGCGCGTCTGCCGCGCGTCTAACGTTACCCGGCGTTCTGCGAACCTTTAATGATGCGCTACCCCCACGCTGTCGGTGCACCGACAACGCGCCGATAACACGCTGAGGGCACGCTGGGAACCCGCTGGCAGGACGTTGACACTTTGTTCCGCCGCACGTCGAACCCCACCGATACCAGTTGACGGCGGGCTAATAACATGCTATTATCACGCTACCAACACGCTGTGGCCCATCCAACTACCCCCCGAAATGCCGAAAAGTTTGACGTTTCTTGACGCGTTGATAATATTTTGCGGGTTGGCGGCACGCCAGAACAAATGTCGTAGTGTGACAGGGCCTTTAAATGAAATGAAGTTAATGGGTGAGTTTGTGCATATGCAGTGAAACTGATTTTACACTCCCAGTCATTGGACCCAGACTTCTTAAATTCAATAAACTGAACCTCGATTTAACTCGACCCTATCCTTTTTTTGTGATGACATTTTATGGACCCTAACAATCGCATTATAACCGGGTTTCACTGTATTATCAAAGGGAAATTCAAAACCATCGGAGAATACAACAAGACAATATATTCTGTGTTTTTTTGTTTAATTCTACACTTCGGGGACGTCAAATTAACATGGTTTCATTGTATTTACAAAATGTACATAGTAGACTTATTTACACACTTAATGTACTTGTCTACAATTAAACTTGTTAAGCATTAAAGAGTCTGACTTGTATATTTCGCGGGAGACAAACGAGACATTAAAAGAAATGATACTGAAAGGCAAGTCAGACTTCTAAATACTATGACTATGTAGACCTATTGGCACCATCCACACAGAGTAAATGATTCCAAGACCATGTTTAGTTATATCTTGTTTATTTCTAATTTCTGCTTGCTGTGCCAGCATCACGTATTGTTGAACCACCCACCATGTTTTACCCATCGTATGCGGTAGCCGAATCGGTAGAACGCAGGCCTCCCGCATAGAAGGTCGGGAGTTCAATTCCCGGTCGAGTCAAACCAATGACTTACAAAATTGATGTTTGTTTATACTTGTTGCTTCCTAGCCAGGTGCTCAGCATTAATATTTTTTGTTTGTTTGTTGTTGTTGTTTTACGTCCTAGCATCATCTAAGGTCGTATCAGGACGGGTACCGACTTGTGACAGTGCATTTTGCATTTGTGGGGTGTTGGTGACCTAACGGTCACTGGCTGCAGGACAGCAGCATTGAATAAACGGTGCCATTAAAACGGCCCGTTTTTTGTAGTTTTTGTGTTTCTCTTCTTCATCTTCTTCTGTGGGGTGGAAGGGGGGAGCAGGTGTTTTTTTTGTGCTGTCAGTGCGGTGGTGGCGTGGTGTGGTGGTGGCCCGGTGGTGGCAACACATTCTTGGGGCCCATGGTCCTGTACCTCCATCAGGGTCATGGGTGTGGTGTGGTCGGCACTGGTGTGGTCGGCAACAGGGTCATGGGTGGCGCGTTGGTCCTCCAGGCCCCTGTCGCAGGGTAGGTGACCCAGGGCCAACAGGCTCCTGGACCAGGGTGTGGTTGGTGGGCATGATGTTTCTTAGTGTCCACGGCCCCAGCACCCACTCCATCGGTGATCGAAACGGGAACCGACGTTGTTGGTGCGGGGGTCGAGGCTGTAACACCCGGCGTGACAGTGCGCACTCATGGCGACTTTATAGTGCTGCCCCACTGGGACACCAGGCCACCAAGACCTGATATCCCACTCAGTCACATTATCCTGACACCGAGCCAACCAGTCCTTGCCCTATCCTAATAATGCCGAGCGCCAGGCTAGGAAGTAACAAGTATCAATGTTTAAGTCATTGGTTTGACTCGACCAGGGTTCGAACCCACAAACTCATGGGTTCCGATCTCCCAAAACAGGAGATGGATGCCCTACTCATTCGGCCACCCCGTCTGGTCTGCCATTAATAGGATAGGGCAAGGACTGGTTGGCTCGGTGTCAGGATAATGTGACTGAGTGAGATATCAGGTCATGGTGCTGGTGGCCTGGTCTCCCAGTGGGGCAGCACAATAAAGTCGCCATGAGTGGGCACTGTCACAAGTCGATACCCGTCTTGATATGACCTTAGATGTTGCCCGGACATAAAACTCCAACACCCAAACAACCAACAATGTCTTACGCAGCCTACCAGTGCTCATCTGTGTTTATTCCAATGCTGTCACTGTACACATTTGATACACTCCTACTATTGAGATTTTATGCCAATTAACCCCATTCTCGTGGTCAAATTTGTTAACACTTTTTTCTGGGATTGAGTATTTAAAAAATAAAATTAGTTTTTTTATTGAGTCTGTATTTATACTGTCCATAGCATATAAGCCCGGGTACCCAGGCTTGTTTTCGATGCTGGCCAGTTGTAGTGTTGGTGTTATCTTACCACACAGTAGCTGCTGATAAGGTATTTGATTGCCTGCATTTCAGTAGCAGATAGATAATTGGTTGGTATGGTTAGTAGCCTATGTTTCTTTTTTTTCTTGGTATATATGTATTTCTTTTTTCTACTCTTATTATTAGACTAGCCTACTCCTATTTACATATCATAGGCTTGTAAGTAGCTGCCTGTATTCCGGCGCATCTAAAACAATAAATGACCAGACGTACAGTGACTGAATGAGTTGAACACCGGCTGTCAACGTATCAGGTCGTGGGATTTGAACCCCAGGCAAGTTAAACCAATCACATCAAGATTTATACTTGTCCCAAACTAGCCTGGCACTTGGTATTACCAGGATAGGGCAAGAAGCAGTGGAATGTGGAAGATCAATCGTCAGTAGTTGAAATTTCCCCAGCTTAAAGCTGCATAGTCCGATGAAAACATCAAATTTTCACAACCATAATAAGTATCTAGATTTGATTCTAGATATCTAACTTAGATAATGGTGTACTTATTAAACATTTGTTGTCACATATAAGAGAATACTGAGTCAATTTAATAGAACCTGTTACTGCAGAAGGCTATGGTGTTTGAGTTTTGGCAAGCTTGCCAAAATTAATTTGGCACGTTTGACTTCAAATATCTCAAAAGTTAGCCATTTAAAATAAAAGTTACTTAAAACTAAAGTAAGGTAGATTATATTGATCAACCAGGCTGAATGGCCGAATGAGTTGAGCGTCCGTCTCCCGTTCTGGTAGATCGTGGGTTCGAACCCTGGTCGAGTCAAACCAATGACTTGAAAATTGATACTTGTCGCTTCCTAGCCTGGCGCTCGGCATTATTAGGATAGGGCAAGGAGCAGTGGAATGAGGAAGACCAATCGTTCATGATTGAAATTTCCCCTGCTTAATCAACTAATCTACACACAAAAACTAAAAAAACCTAATATGTTTATCTCAGAAAATGAGAGAAACTCAATACCATCGGACTATGCAACTTTAATCAACGACTGTATTTGTTTAAAAATTGCATCACAGCGCTCTCAACCAGATGAGTTCATGTTGCACCCCATTGGTCAATTAATTTTGGAATGCTTGACAAAACTCTGACCCCCACAGGCTTCACCAGTAACATGATGTATTAAATTGACTTAGCATACCCTTCTATGCAGCAATAAATACATAATAAATGCGCCAATATCTAAGTTGGATATGTAGGTTCTCGAAATGAAAATTATTATTGGCGATTCGATAAAAAAGAGAAAAAAAAGTTGATGCAACACACTGATGTTGTACAACCATAGTTTAAATAACCACCAGCATGCCTAACTTCTTTCTCTATGTGTACCTGGTGGTTCACACATGTAACAAAGACGTCATCAGCGTAGTGCGTGCGTTAAACACAGACGTCATCAGCTTATGGTCTGTGAAATGATTAATATGCAGCCAAGGCGCTAATTGACACGGCGACATTAGGCGCCCCATAGATCAGTATCAATTAGGAGACTGCACCTTGCACCACGTGTGGTAGGCGCGACCTCTGTGTATGTAGTCCATGACAGATAATCACCCACACACATATATATATATATATATATATATATATATATATACAATATATATATCCAATATATATATATCCAATATATATATATCCAATATATTTATATCCAATATATATCCAATATATATATCCAATATATATATCCAATATATATATCCAATATATATATCCAATATATATATATATATATATATATATATATATATATATATATATATATATGGGTCATTCTCAGAAGTTGTGTTAATATTACTGTGACATCAGTACCACAAAATCAAAATGCTGTCAAAGTCCTATATGCAAGCTTCCTCAATGTGTATGTCCTTTTGCATCTGAATAATTGAAAATAAACATATTCTGACATTTTAAGTAGGTCAAATGATGCTCACATAAAAAAAAATAGCAGTATAGCATGGAAACCAATCTGACTCCAAAATCAAATATTTTCCACACAAAGTTTGACATTTTTAGGACATTTCACATATCACTTGCTTTATAACCAGTAATAATAATAATTTGAAACCTCATTGCTATGATTTTGTCTTACTTGTGATGATCAAAGAGAAAAGCAGAAACATATTAGCAAGGTAACAGTCCAAGTGGAATCAACAATTTTACACAAAATTTCGGCTCAAATTTCAATGTTTAGGGGCAATTTCAATTTATCTTTTACCTTAACATAACTGGGTCCATGCATAGAGTGTGAAATGGTGAAAATAGTTCATGTACTGTATCTGTACTCAGTGTTTGATACAGAGTTTCATTGTACTTGCAAGTGGAAATGAAATGTTACAATTTCTTTTAGAAATAAATGTCTTCAACTTAATGAAGACATTGTATATGACCATTTGAAGTGAAATGTGCTGTTGTTAAGAGGTTTTCGTTAAGTTTGTGACACTTTATTTTCAACGCTGTTGACAATGTCACAAATTAGTGATGTAATTTTCTATTTATTTAGCTACATCCATCCCAATAAGATACATAATACACAATATTAACATTTACTTTTGATCTAAAATATCTCCAACATTATTGGGCTAAATGATGAAATCTAAATATTGACACTCCAATAATGGGTTTCTTTGAAATATGCATTTCAAGTAGACTACCTCAAGTGGTACACAGTTTCTGAGAACGACCCATATATATATATAGTCTAATCTGTCAAGAACGGCCTCTGTCAATAACAAATCTCTGTTAATAAAGACAAAAAGTGCTTGTCCCGTCACGGCACCCATTTAATTTAATAGCATTGCCTCTGTGTCTAACGGACAACTGTCTTATGTGGACAACGAGTCATTTTTTCACCTATTTGATCAATGTTCTCTGTCAATAACGACATGCCATTCTAACATGTGTACCATGTGTTTTTTTGCCGCTTCCTCACAATTGAATGCAATCCAAATGGTTTAATTTAATAGCATTGCCTCTGTGTCTAACTGACAACTGTCTTATGCGGACAACGAGCCATTTTGTCACCTATTTCCCTATTTGATCAATATTCTCTGTCAATAACCTCATGTAAGGACCGTCCTAGTCAGTCAGGTATAAAAGAAAAACATTGGTTTTAACCGATTCTGTCAGTCAGTCAGTCTATAACAGATCTCTCTAAACGGCATCTTGTTCCAGTCCCATGGATGTCCGTTATAGACAGAGTAGACTGTATATATATATATACACGGTATACTATGAGGCATAGTTCACATGCTGTATGATGCTGGGTAATACCCGATGTGTTGTACACTTGTAACAAACCAATAGGCCCAATACCTAAATGCATTTTGTTATATCATATCCACAGTGTCAATTAAATATGTGCGCGCGTCTGATAAATTGATTTCTAAAAATATTATGTCATTAGAATTGCCATACAGCCGTGTTATATCATAATTAAGTATATGGCTCGCTAAGATTCCCCGTAGTCAAAGCAGTAATTTAAAGACTATTAAAAACATAATTTTCTTTAATACATTGTTTAAAAAAAGGATTTTATTAGAAAATTCTTAGGAATTCAATTAAAAACTGGGATATATATGTGCAGACATAACGACCACATCTATTTCCATTTGGATATATAATTGAATATATATATATACAGTTCGAGTATATGCATAATTTATAAGTAAATAAATAATATAAATTATATACACAAAAGCATAGAACTTCGCCCATAAAAAATATGGGTATCTCTCTTCGAATATGAAACACCAGAAAAGCAATTAAACTATCAAAATAATAAGGTATCAATCAAATCAATCCATATTATATCGCCATAGCCAGTCCTCTGCAGTCTATATGTCAAATGGAGTCAGACTCCTTCCTATGTTGACATTGGCTACCAGTGGGCCGTCAGCAGAACCAATGATGTTGATCTTACTGACGTCCTTGTCGAGAGGGGTGAGAGGTCCACCTGACCTCAGCTTGGCTCGACCTGCTGTGATGATCAGTTTAGTCGCGGGGTTGACCCCATGTGGTGTGGACGCCGCACTGGTTCCCTCACGCCCGCTAGGGGACAGTCTCAGCGGCGACCCCGCTTCCTCTTCCACCGGATGCTGCATCCGGTTACTACCGTTGATGATGGTGTGCAGGTTCTGTACGCCTTCCATCTTGCGTGAACTGCAGCTGTGGAGACCAGAAGTGGTCATGGCATCGATGTGCTTATGGGCGATGGTCTCGAGGTCCTTCTGCGAGCCCTTCCTCGACACGGTCTGTTGCATCTGGTCAGCATGGAAGCCGAAGTCGGCATCCACACACTGGCTCAATGGGACACTGGAGTCACGCACCTGCGCAGTGGTGAAAGGTCGGTTCATTCCACTTCCACCTTTCCCTGGCGTCAATATAAATGAACGCGACTTCTCGATTGAGAATTCAGATTCTTCTTTGGCAAACTTACTGATGATCAATTTTGGAGGAGCCTCATCACAGCGAATGCCTTCCAATCGGAATGCTCCAGACATCAGCATCCTGGACTGCATAGCATTGTTCGGTCTTCCCTTCATGTTCGCCCTGGTGCACCCACCTTCTGGTCCCCCAGATGCCCGTGTCTGCCGCCTGTACACCTGCGGGATGTGGCCACCGGCGGGCAGGCGCATGTGCGCACGCTCAACAGCCTCTTCCGCTTCGCCCATGGTCGTGTCAGCCATGCGCTTAAAGGCTTCGTCGCGCTCAGCGCATGGCGGTGGGAAGACGCCAAGGCGACACATCGCAGACCGGTCATCGCGGACGCCTGCCATCACCTGCTTGTACATATCTGGGCACTTGGTGAGAAACTCCTTCACAATCCTTCGCTCGTTGTTTGTGATGCGGTTGCACTCGGTCAGCAGCCCCTTATCCATCGTGTCCAATCTTTCAGACAGCTGTTTCTCCTGGTTCCTGTTCTGCCGCTGTGCCTTCTGCAGTGCCTGGCTCGCCTGCCATGCTCGAGGCACGCAGATGTCGGAGGACAACGCGTTCGCACGACAGTTTAACGCGCGCTCCTTCTCACTGATGATGTGGATACGGATGTGCCTCCGCACTGGCCGGATGGTGGCGCCACTCTCCCCCGACGCC